>MJUT01025035.1:277851-288898 GCA_002080005.1 Gigantidas platifrons
TCTCTGTTAGAGATTCATTGCCAGTTTTATTATTATTATTATGTATTGTTTTGCTGTGGCCTAGGCATGGCTTAGTATGGCGTGCATGCCGTTTTTTTTTGTTTTTTTTTGTTTTTGATATAGGGTATATTTTTTAATAGCATGTTACTCTTTAATCATTTAAACATCTTAATGTGTAACATGTAGTTTGGTTGTCGGTCACGGAATAGGGTGTTGTTTTTAATGAAGAGCATGGCGAATTCCTTATTTTTTCTTTCTTTTTCCACCTCGATTGACAATACGCTTAAATATTCCGACCATCGACAAAATTAATGCTATAAACATGTCAATCAACCTCTGAAGATTTGTTTTAAAACATTTAAATGTGTATTTGAATACCATACATTACGATTTTGGTCGATTACAGATGTCTGTATTTTGAAGGCTTCTTCTCCCTCCAAATACTATTTAAAAAAGCACGTAAAAATGACGTCATCCCAACAAGGTTTAATAAAATACCGAATAACCAAACAATCACGATCGACAACAACGGCTAAATTCGAGGACACTTGGATAAACGATTTAAATTTTATGCATTTAAATCTCATTAATACACAATTGAACAAGTTCCTGTAATTTTGACCATGATTGAATACATATTTTGTAAATATTTGGTAATATATTCAAATTTAGAGTTGATACATTAGAGCACTTACATACAAACTATTTTTCATTAAACTTGATGTCTAATTTACGGAGCCAATCCTTACCAATTGCAATCCAACTTTCTAATGGTTCATGTACAATTCAGTATATAAGCTTAATTCTTTTGCTGTCAATAAATTATTGTATGTTAATCATACCCATGCCTCCATTGTCCACTCCCAAGCAGCAAACTGTCCTATCTATTTGGTTAATGCCCCCTCCCCAAATATATCCCCATACCAAAGTTGTTATTTCTTTTACGTATTTTTCTGGTATTCCCCGCATTTCAATTTCGTAACCACAAAGAGAGATCAAGAGATTTTTCACTATTAAAGTTTTACCTGTATATGTCAAGTACTTTTCCAAACATGGACACAATTTTTCATTTTCTCTATTATTGATTTCCATATCTCATCATTTTGTATATTATAACCATGATAAATGCCAAGAGTTTTAACATTATCCTTTTTCCAAACTATTTCTGAAAACTTAGGTCTGTTATTTTTTGCCGATCCAATATACATACCTTTTGTCTTTTCATAATTGACTTTTGAACCAGAGGCCTTTACATATATAGTTAAAATATCAAAAGATTTTTGGACAGATTCATCATTCTTATTAAATAGTTGCATATCATCTGCAAACATGCAGAGTTTAGTCTCGATATATTCCCCATCTTTATCCCCAGGTAATTTGATCACTTGTATTTCACTATCCCCCCTTATACAGGGGAACCAACCGCTTAATCGAGAAAAGTCGTTCGTGTACGATTGTTAATCGGGTTTTTTGATTCGTGAACGATTCGGTTACTAGTTCGTGTACGATATTTCCGGGTTTTAAAAGTAAGGTAAGACACCAAATTTCAATATATTCTTTTCTAAATATAAGCATAAAGCAAAAAAAAAAGCTTCGTAGTTCCTTAAATGAATAATTAGTAAATTTAATTCGAAAGAGTAAACTTCATAACAGACTTTCATTTTTCAATAAATTGGTCAGAAACGTAGATGTCACTCTATTTTTTGTTTTCAGAGTTTCCATTTTCTAGCAAAAAACGCAAATTTTCTAATAAGATTAACATTTTATGACAGAAAATAAATTTGAACTTCAAAGTTACTTTATCTTATACTTACTTTTCGTGAGAATTCTAAACTTAAGCAAAGATATAGTTTCCTTTTTGCATATTTCCATTTTTTTTTGTTCGTGAACGAACGTGTTATTAAAAAATATGGTCGTGTACGATGTATTAACATTTTTGCAGACTATGGCTTTTGTGTGTTCCACTTGTGAAAATATAGTCTTTAACATTGTTTCCCATTTACGATAATTTCTCAAATCAAGATAGTTAAATTTAAAGTTCGAGGTTTACCGAGAAATTTAAAATGTGAAAAAATTAACTATCGAGATTTGAGAAATTATCGTAATAAACGGGAAGCAATGTTAGAGATTGTTTCTCTAAAGCACCACTAAAAAATATTTGCAAGTGACCCCCAAGGTGCCATTTCCCCAAATTTGTCGCGCACCGATAGGGTAGATCCTTTATAAATATATTTCCTAAGCCGGAATGTCACATTATATATACCCTGTCTGATAACTCGATAACAGATATATTACGGATTTAACCATTGTTTTTTTTAATACAGAATCCAAACGTATTAAATATATTTGTGTCTTTTATTTTAATTTTTTTGGTATTTCTATATGTCCTTTTCCGTACCTTTGACGTCATTCTTAAATGACGTCAAAATATGTGCCACGTCATGTTTCATGAAGGAAAATACTGTACTTTCAATAAAATATTAGTGAGAAAAAGAATCAAACACTGGTAAGAGGGCAAAACGGAAATCTCAGACAAGGATATCTGACATTTAAAAAAAAAATTTCATAAAGCAGACGACGCGATTTGTTTACATTTTTTAAACGTTGCTAAGACGAGCATAGAAAATTACGTAATTCGTAATTGACCAATCAGCGACTGAGAACAAAGTGATCCACACGTTGATTATCGATTTTTTCTCACACGGGTTGAAAAGTGTGAAAATTGAACAAGAATTAGAGAATAAGTGATTAACGATGTTTTTTTTAAAACGAGAGGACTTTTCTCAGTCATCTCTCATCGAGGGGCGAAGCCCTGAGATGAGAGATGACTGAGAAACATCCTCGAGTTTTAAAAAACATCTTTAATTATTTTATCGCTATTTTGTATTCATAATTAAATAATTTTTGTTGAGATACTGACATTTTTTTAAACCCATTTTTTTTTCTACATGCAAATGTTATTGTCGTTTAAGTACTGTTCCATGTAAGAGTCAGGCAATGAGTGGTACATCAATTTGTTTAACTTTTTATTAAAATTGGTTAAAAGTGTTCATTTGGTAATCCAAACATTTCCTTCTATTTCCGATTTTCATAAAACTAATAATTTTTTAGTAGTTATAGATTGAACATTATGGCGGGAAAGTTTTCACTTACTTTTTACTGCATAATGGAACCAAATATTTGCGTGTTAATATCTACAAAAGGCATTTCGAGCCATAGCATCGTATACATACATGTAGGCTCCTGAATATATTTCAGTCATAACTTTTTTGTTTAAATTATTTTTGACTGGTTTTATAGGGAAGACATTTTGGCGAAAATTTTCCCTTACTTTATTATGATTGTTCAAGACGTTACGCGCGATGTTCCTATAAACGTAACAGACGTAAACAGTCATTCTCACTTAACTTTACCAATTCCTTAATTTGCATGTCTTGGTATCCTCTCTTCAAAACAACAGTCAAGTACTAGAATTTCAATAGATATTTCATTATACCACTATATATGGAAGATAAATAATACCAAAAAGTTAAGCTATAACATGTCCGTGAGAAATTATTTGTAGTTGATAATGTTATCGGGCCACTTTTTGTCATGTCTTCAATATGAAGCATGTTTTAAAGTTGTAAGCTTAAGGGCTGAAAGACTTAGTACCTAGACTTTAAGAACTTATTCCAGAACGTTCCTGCATCCACTATTTATCTGACAGCCCCACCAGTCAATATAAAAACAAAAGCATATTTCACATCATTGCAAATCATCTTCAATTGTTTGGTGCTAAAGGTAGCTGGCAGTACTTCAAGGCAGGCCACGGAAAAGGCCCCTGTGACGGCGTAGGAGCTGTTGCTAAGCGCATGGCCGATGAAGCGGTCAGACAGGGACGCGTTACGATCCAAGATGCATCTGATTATTTTGCTTGGGCTAGTGGTACTCAAGGTGCTGTAAAATACGTATTTGTTTCAAAAGAACAATGTGAGGAGACACAAAATGCAATGAAGACCTTGAAATTGTCACCTGTGAAAGGAACAATCAAAATTCATTCCTTTTTTGGTTTGAACGAGAACAAAATTGCTTGTCGAAATGCCTCCTGCTTTTGTGAAAATTGCTACAAGGATGGTTTATTTAGTGGTCAGTGTGATGGATGGGAGTATCATACAATCGGTGTAGAGCAGGTTCAGTCGAATGAAAACGGAAATGTAGCGGTAGAGGATGCTGTCAATTCTGATGAACAAGAGCCTGTTTTGAACAATGTGGAACTTAGACTTGATGATATTGTGGTAGACCAATATGTTGCAGCAATTTATGACAGTAACTGGTTTATCGGAAAGATGATAGATATTCATAGAGATGACGGAGATGTCAACATTAGTTTCATGGAAAGGTTGAAAACTAAAGGGGAACAATCAGAATTGAAGTACAAATGGCCAAATAGTTCAGATGAACTCTGGGTTCAATTTCAGGATATTGTTTGCGTAGTAAATGAGCCCATTGGATCCAGCAAGCGTGGATATCAAATTTCTGTTGACGATCTCAACAATATAAAAGAAAAAGTGTCTGAAAAAACATTATAGATGGTTTTTTCCCATGAACAATCCGATGTTTCCTATGTTACCCTACCCTGACTAATCAAAAGTTCAAGTTTCTAGTTTCCAAAATTTAATTATTTGTTCCAGTAATGTTGTTATATTGTTTGAAATGTAGTGTTTGCATTTAATGTCATCAAATTGTTTTAATATAATATATCTATTCTCAGATTGGTGTTTTATCTGTAAGTGTTGCTAAACGGGTGTCTTTTTGACCACATTTACCAAATTTCATCTTTAATTTTGATTTTCTAGGGTAGTAACTGGACGACATTGAATATACGAAAACAAAAACATCTTAGTATCGAAATTGAAACAATAAAACTTGTGATAAGTACTATATAAAAAAAATCGTCTCTAATGTTTCCTACGTTACCGCTATAAGAGTATATATAGGAAAGCGTGAATTTATGTTGCATTATTTCTTTAATTGCAGTACAGTTTTGCTACATATATCGACATCAAATGTAACTCGATGAACAGGGTCCGCTATAATGGTTTTCATCTTTCCCTAAAACTACAGAATTTCTGAAAATAAGAGCTAATTATGTCACTCTATAGCAAGACATCTGTACCCAAAAATACCAAAAATGACTTGATTCGTATATCTTTAATTTTCAAGTCTTTAATATTTAGACTTGATGAAGCTATTTTAACATATTTCTGGTAAATTAATCACGAAGAATTGAATCAATATATATTTTGGTTTTGATAAAGGACAGAAAAGAAGAAATATAACGTAGGAAACTGAAGAGGGAAGACGATAAATTAATGGACAAAGTTTACCATCCCGTCAATTATTTGTTTGATGAGATATGTTGCTGAAATTTTAAATTTTCAAAGTTGAAATGCCAAAGTTCCCAAAAACAAAAAGCTTTTTTTAATGCGAAATACTTCAATTTTTTCCACCTATCAATTTTGAATAGCCAAACTTAAGTGAGAATGACTGTAAACAAAATGAACGACTTTTTTGTTAAAGTTTTTTTGTTTTGTGTTTGTATATTGCGTAGTTTGTATAAAATAATGGATGTGTTTTTACACTAAACTGCGTAGTAAATGGATCTCGAAAATAATTTGCCTTCGAATTAAAAAAATGTTTTACATGACTAACCAAATAATTCTCAAAGAACAATTAAAAATGTCAGGTCCCGGTGTTGATTTTGTCTCATGTACATTTATCCTTTTCTTCAAGAAATAAAATGATTTTTATTCAATCGGTTAAAAAATACAATATAAATCTTCCACAGAAAAATATGATGTTTTGTATTTTGCTGTTTCTGTCTGTCGGATCGTTGTCTCGTGGACAATTATTCCACGTCTCAGTATTTTCTATTGACCTCATAAAAGAAAAAAAAAACACTATCAAAACATATATGCAAGTCATTTTATCACATTATACTTCCATTTCATCTAAAACTGATAAAATATCCAAATGTGTAGGTTCAGTAAGGTTAAGTGCCCCATTCAGGCACTAATGTATTGGATAAATATAAATTATAGACGCAACTGAAATAATCGAACGTTTTTTATCCAACAATTTGAATGATAAAAGTTTTCTGGTTCGGTCAAAATAACAACCATGGACAATTTTACTTCGTTTTTCATAAGTTATACCCCAGTCATCGGTAGTGTCTTTCGTGAGAACATTAGGACATGGACTTGCCCTAAATAGATAATAATTGGAGTCCGATTCATCCGTGTACACCGCAAGAATAGTTCCTTCCGCGATAAGGTCCGCCATTTCATACTCGTCGTTTTCCTTGCTTTGAACAGATCGAGAATTCCGGTTATTATCAATAGATATTGGAATTGTTACCTTACCTCCAATGGCATTGTTTTTACAGTTATTATAATTACCAGTAATACAGTTTTCACACGTATAACACGACATATTGCGAACTGCTAAAGTATCATTATTTGATCATTGTCGAAAGACTTGATGTAGACGCCTAATGCCAGGGACTGCTTTGAATGAAATATTGTTTCTGTCATTTTTTTCAACATAGCGAAAGATACGGCGCTTACAATAAGTAGACTTAGTATCTTTTAAATGATTTTCACAGTAATTGAAAAAAATGGATGCTGATTGTATTATTTCGCTTCCACGATAAACTGCCAAGTTTCAAGTTTCTCGATTTTTACGAAATCCACTTGATTCTTTGAAAAGCCACCAGCGGCATCCTGCGGACCCTTAGCATGACTTGTCTCAAAATAATTTTTTATGAAGAAATCGTAGTCATGCTCAGTGCAAATGTTTTTAATAAGTCCAAAACAATTTCTAGATTTATACTGTCTGTGAATTCGTGTATTACTTTCACGTTATATTGAATAGAGTCTAAATAGTCCCGAATAAGATTTGAACTATTTCAGTGAAAAATTGATCGTGTTTGTCATCAGGGTTAATCACGAAAAAGTGTTCTGTTACGATAAACGGTATATCGAGTAAACTTTCAACACCGTCAACTTCTAGAATAGCATGTCTATAAATTACGAATACATGAATGGACACCTCGGTGAGCTCAAAATATCTTTGTTGTAATTCACACTTTTCCGAAGATTTATCATATAAAATGTAACATTAACTTACGAGTCTTTTTCAATTTTAGTTTGTTTGTTTTATGCTTTTGTTTGTTTGTTTTTTGTTTTTGTTTTGTTCTTTTTTTTTTCGTTTGGTTCGTTTATTTAACTTTTTTGTGACAAACATTACGTTTCGCATATAGGTTACATACACAATTGATCAATGCGACGTCGCATTGCTGTAATCATGAAAAATCACGGAGGGAACATTTATTTCACCCTTTTTTAACGTTTCATATTTCAAACCCCGTGATTCCTATGTTTATAATTTTTGCAGATTTAAAAAGAAGAGAAAAACAACATTTCATCATTTATTTTTGATAGCTCTATGCCTTGAATTGGTATTAACAAAACCATCCGGAAAACGGTTGCCTACATTATTTTATTCAAAAATCGGACTCGGGACATTTTGTTCACCCAAAATGAAAATAAAATATTTTTTCGGATTTTGCCTTTTTTCTATTTGTCCTTTTCAAATTTTGAACTCCATAAAAACACCATTTTGATAGTTACATTATTTACTCATCACTTTTTATGATAAAGCTGTATTTTTGTTTTGTTTGTGAAGTCTGAGTTGTGATTGGATGAATGGGACACAACTTGATGATGTAACTGTTCTCGAACTGGCCTGGCAAATCAGTAAATGACGTCATAATGACATCATAAGTTACGTCATCAAAGATTGCCACTCTGGGCACTTCGTGGCAAAAAAATAAGAAATTGGACAAGAAATTAAAACGTTAACAAGGCTTTAGCTTTTATTTGTAGCGTTTATAAAATGGGACAACAACTTTTTTCCACCTAAATCAACATTTCACGGCTTATAATTACAAAATAACACATTTTAAATCGGAATTAATTACAAAGAGTAATGGGGACGGACTTAGACTTTCCATAAATATACATTTCTTAATGCAATATTTCTTTTCTCTCTTGGCTGCACGGTCTTCATAAAGCAGCAAACTTAATTATGGTTAAACGTACGAACATCGCGCGTAACGTCTCCAGTATTGCAGGAATTATTGACCTTTTCGTGGAATTTGCTGTGTGTGGGGGTATTAGTTAGCCTTTGGCTTACAGTTCTAGTTTTAGGTCGAATGTGTGTCAGTACTCAACATAATATTTTCTTAGAATGGATGTGTACTTACAATTGGTATTGCCCGATTCTGACAAAGAATAGTACATACAAATATATTCATGAATGTCTATTAGTAATTACTTAGAAATAGGTTTTCGATGATGCAAAACACCGCAAATTATATCTTGTCGCGCTCATATTTCATGAGACACACTTATAAAAAGCAACATTAGAAAATATTATATTTTACATTTTTATTTTCCCTATTTGTCTTTGTTAGCGCAGCCAGTCAATATTTTAGTATATGGACCGGTCAATAATTTAGTATATAGACCGGGCCCAATCAATATAACGTTTTATTCCGGATTTTGTCCGAACTGGTTTTTTGCTTTAGATATACAATAACAAAAACATGTTGTCTGACAGATTTGCATGTATTGAGTATAATATAACAAATAATTCATGGCACTTCGGACCAAATGGCAGTTTATGGACCGGTCTGTCACCCACAAAATAGTATATGAACCTCAGCTTCGCTTCGGTCCATATAATATTTTAGGGGTGACATCCCGGTCCATAAACTGCCATATGGCCCTTAGTGCCATGAACTATTTGTTAAATAATTCATTTAAATTGCTAAGAAAAATGCAAGTATCTTATATTGAGTAATCGTTCACGAACATCGATCACGAACAAGAAATTTTTAACCTGTTCGTTCACGAACAAAAAAATGAAAAAAATATAATTTTCCCGTCATATTTTGCATTTTTTTGTGAAAAAGGTCTTTTAACCACTCCAATATAGAATAATGTTTCCATTAAAGTGATGTTTCAGTCATAAAAAAAGTGTAAATGTGTGAATATAGGAATATTACAGTTCTTGTGACATTTTGATGCAATGCTTTTTAGACTTTCTGACCACATTTCACGCAAGGTTTATATCAACGACAGTTTTGGAGCATACACCATCAAAGATATACAATAAAGACAGGGAACTGCGAAGAGATAATTAATAATTGTTTCCTTAATTAGTAATAATTGAGGCCTAGATTCAAGGAATCGTACACGAACTAGTAACCGAATCGTTCACGAATCAAAAAACCCGATTAACAATCGTACACGAACGGCTTTTCTCGATTAACCGGTTGGTCCCCCTGTTATAGCACAGGCCACAGGTTCGGCCTGTAGTATAGAAACAAGAGGCGCTATTGGACAGCCTTGCCTATAGGATTTTGAAATATTTAGACACAAAACCATTGGTCTTGATACAAGTTTGTGCATATTTGAATAACATTTGAACCCACTCCCTCAATTTTTCACCAAAGTTAAATTTGCTTAGTACATGATCCACCCACCCCCATTCTACCCGGTCAAATGACTTTTGTTGATCTAAAAATATAAGGATACCTTAATCATCTTCACGATCAGTATATTCTATATACATCTTGTATTAGAAGATTAGCTTCACCGATATTACGACCTTTTACAAATCCCTTCTGGTCCGAATGTATTAATTTTAGTAAAACAACTTTCAATCTTTCTCCAAGAATTTTTGTAATTGTCCCCGACGCTTCGTCGAAGGGGACTATAGAAATGGATGTCGTCCGTCCGTCCGTGTGTTTGGTTTCCAGATGATAACTTGTGAATGAAAAGTTAGATTGAATCTAGGTGTGGCATGTAAGTGTATCTTATAAATATCTAGGTCAACTTTGATAATGACAATTTTTCGACAATTTTTACTAGAGTTGTGCCCCTTTTTATACCGCAAAATTGCTAAATAGTTGGTTTCCAGATGATAACTTGGGAACAAATAGCTAGATTGAAACTAAGTTTGGTATGTAAGTGTATCTCATGAATATTTAGGTCAAGTTCGATAGCGATCATTTTTCGACAAATCTTACCAGAGTTACATCCCGTTTAGCTCGCCTGTACGAAATACAGAAGAGCTTATGTCGTCACCTGTGCGTCGTTGTCGTCGTCTGCGGCGGCGGCGGCGGTGGTGCTCCAATGTTAACGTTTGCGTTTAGGTCCAATGTAGACAAACGACTTGGCCTAGGTTGACGAAACTTCACATGTGAGTTTGTCGTGTACAATTAAAAACAGTGCATACAAATACAGGTCACAGTGACCTACTATTTCTGCATGAATGACTTCGTCATTTTTGCGTTAACGTTTGTGTTTAGGTCCAATGTAGACAAACTACTTGGTCCAGGTTGATGAAACTTCACATGTGAGTTTGTCGTGGACAATTAAAAACATCGCACACAAATATAGGTCACCGTGACCTAATATTTCTGCCTGAATGACTTCGACATTTTTGTTAAGACCTGTTTTACTATTACATTTATATGTTCATTTTGAATAACATGAAATGGTTTTATTTGGATAAACTAATTGTTCTTAACCAAATTAAACACTAACCACATTGTTATGACATTCACATGTAATTATAGATTGCACAGGCGAGCTGGATGGTCTGCCTTGCGACCAGCTATTTTTATACTTCAAAATTGCTAATTTTTTGGCTTCCAAATTATAACTTGTGAACAAAAAGTCAGATTGAAACTAGGTTTGGTATGTAAGTGTATCCCATGAATATCTAGGTCAAGTTCGATAATGATGATTTTTCGACAAATCTAACCAGAGTTACACCCCTTTTTAGCTCACCTGACCCAAAGGGTCATGTGAGCTATTGCCATCACTTGGCGTCCGTCGTCGTTGTCGTCCGTCGTCCGTCGTTAGCTTTTCACATTTCAATCTTCTCCTCAGAAACCACTGAGCCAAATGGAACCAAACTTGGCAGGAATGTG
>MJUT01025035.1:290416-343801 GCA_002080005.1 Gigantidas platifrons
TGCCATGAGCAGACATAGTTTTAACATAGAACCCTATGGGATTTGAATAGTAACTTAGATGTATTCGGTATGCAGACATTCTTAAGAGGACTTAGTTATGTCAGGTGAGCGATACAGGCTCATGTGAGCCTCTAGTTTTACTTCAAAATGGTCATTAGGTGGTCCCCTTTCAGAATTATTTAAGTCAGGTGAGTGATACAGGCTCACCTGAACCTCTAGTTTACAGTAGTTTCAAAATTTAATCTTACCATATAACCTTGGCGTCGGGGGACCAGTGGCCAACGGCCTTTTTATTATTTTGTAGTAACTGTAGTCACTAATGGAGTCAGCGGTCTCCAGTTTTGTATTATATATCTTCCCACTGCCCACTTTTATGTAATAATGTAAGAACCCCCTTATATTGCGAAGGAGGTAGTTCTTTTTTATCGAAAGTATCCTTTACAAGCAGAAAAAATTCGTCTTTGATTTGTTCCCAGTGAGTTATATAAAACTCAGAACTTATTCCTTCCTCTCCAGGTGATTTATTTGGTTTCAAAATTTTTTAAAACATTTTTAATTTCTTCTATACTAACATCCATTTCGAGGGTTACTTTTTCATCCCCATTTAACTTACTTGCAATATGTTGCATTAGTTTATTAGCACTGTTTTCATCCCATCCCTCAGTTGTAAATAACTTGGAGTACAATTGTATCTGTCCGTCAATTATTGAATCAATGTCATATTTATATTCATCTTTTGTGTTTTTAAATCGATTCCACATTTTGTGTTCTCCCTATTTTTTTCAAGTTCAAAGAAATATCGAGTTGACCTTTCCCCTTCTTCCGCCCATTTTATTCTAGAACCAATTTTTGCGGCTTCCGCTTTTTGTGTATAATATTTTTTAATTAAATTTTCTAATTCAAGTATCTTACTTTTTATGATATCACCGTCATCTGTACTAGATTTAAGATCTCCTAACTGTATCTCAAATTTATCTATATATTTTTTTGCTTTGACCTTTTTTTAATTGATTACTTATTTCCATCATCAAATATTTAATTTTAGTCTTTGTAACATCCCACCTTTCTTGAATATTTCGGAACCTTTCTATCTCGGTCTTCCATATATCCCACCACGTATTGAATGCATTTATAAATAGTTCACTAGTTATAGTCTTAAAATGCATTGCACAATTTCCCGGACCCCTCTCAATGTCATCTAATTTCAATTTAGCGGATACTAACTAAGTCGTGATCACTGAATGGAAAGTGTTTTATATTTGTATCAAAGACTTTACTACATAAACCATTTGAACATAAAATAAAATCAATACGTGATTTTGAATTCCCCCTTTGAAAAGAATATCGTTTTTTATTTGGATTATGCTTTCTCCATGTATCATATAAATCATACCTTGTAATAAGATTTTGTAGTTCTATTTTGCCTATGTCGTCTGTCCGTCGATTGGGGTATCTGTCAACCTTTTTATCAAGAATACAATTAAAATCTCCTAAAACAATATTGTAATGATAAATACTATCACCTTCATGGTTGTAAGAAATATTTTGAAAAGAATAGAAACATTGTTTTCTATCACTGCATAGATTTGGAGCATATATATTAAAAATATGAAAAACTGCATTTTCTGTGTTTATCTCACATGTTAGTAGTCTACCAGTCTTATCAGAAACATTAAAATTAATATAACAAGGAAAATGTTTACTTAAAAGGATAGTCACACCCCTCGATTCACTAGATCCACATAACCATGCCCCCTTGTGCTTTCCATTCATTTTTCCACCAGTTAATATCAACCCCCGAACAATGTGTCTCCTGTAAATAAATACAATCATATTCCTTTGATACGAGCCAATTAAATACTAACTCATCTATTATCTCGTAGTCCATTAACATTAATTGTGACAAGTTTCAAGGACATTATCTAAACTATTGTCTGGGTATTTACTCACTTGTAATGAATTTATTCTAACTTGACAATAAACACATTTTAACATTTTCATCAGCTGTGATAGAATTTCACTTACACACTATTATTACACTGGTTATCGATAGGTATTCAAATTTTGGAAATACCTATTTGTCAAAAGAATTCGCACGTGTCTTAGGCCCAGGACAAATAGTGACGTCACTATGTGGTCTGAGCCTAACAGACGTGCGGCTATTTTGACAAATAACTATTTCCAAAAGTTATACAATACATACCAATAAATAATATAACAAGTGCGTAAAAATGACAGAGTAAAATTATGAAAATATACACCAAAAAATGAGACCATCTTACGTTACACACACAAAAAAAAATGAAGAATTGCATTTTTAATGTTTATGTAACAACACTACCTTTATAGATTTAAAACAATAGTTTATTCCAGAATACTGTGTAAAATATCCACCTGTTAGTAAAATGTATGTTTTTATTTCAAATACTACACTATAAATGTACATGTACTTACGACTATTACGACTATTTATATAATAGTTACTTATGTATAGGGCATTATCGTGATTTATAGACTGCCCAAGTGACAGTAGTATTGACAGAAACATTGATAATGCCTGAGCCGCAGGCGAGACATTGATAATGCCTGAGCCGCAGGCGAGGGCATTATCAGTGTTGAAGTCAATACTACTGTCTCAAGGGCTGTCTATAAATCACGATAATGCCCTATACATAAGTAACTATTATTTTTATTTCATTGAAGGAAATAAGACTTTATAAATAATTTTGCTCATTTTGGTACATTGACAACTGCACGATCTCCGTTGCGTTTTAAAAAGGGGACGCAACTCTAAAACGTCGAGCGATCATTAACATGATAATGCCCGCGGGCATTATCATGTTAATGACTGGTAGATTTCTTTAACGCAGATTAATGCATGACACATGACCATGTCTACACCAATGAAAAAGTGGAATTGAGAACTGATATGAAATAATATATATTTTTATACGCCCGTCTCCAGACGGGCCGTATTATGTGATTGGGTATGGCGGGCGGCGGGCGGGCGTCCACACAGGTTTCCGCACGATAACTTTAGTTCTGTATATTGGATCTTTACCAAACTTGGTCACATGATTCCCATGTGGAAGGGAAAGAACCCTTTTTATCTTGGGGTCATTAGGTCAAAGGTCAAGGTCACCGCTACTATAAATAGAATTTTTGACAACAGGGTCGTTTCCACACGATAACTTTAGTTCTGTATATTGGATCTTTACCAAACTTGGCCACATGATTCCCCTGTGGAAGGGAAAGAACCTAATTTATTTCGGGGTCATTAGGTCAAAGGTCAAGGTCACCATTACTATAAATATAATTTTTGACAATAGGATCGTTTCCGCACGATAACTTTAGTTCTGTATATTGGACCTTTACCAAACTTGGCCACATGATTCTCCTGTGGAAGGGAAAGAACCCTATTTATATCGGGGTAATTAGGTCAAAGGTCAAGGGCACCGTTACTATTAATATAATTTTTGACAACAGGATTGTTTCCGCACGATAACTTTATTTCTGTATATTGGATCTTTACCAAATTTGGCCACATGATTCCCCTGTGGACGGGGAAGAACCCTATTTATTTTGGGGTCATTACCATTATACCGTTTGATAATTTATATAGACGGGCGTATTTTGTGATGCACACATTTCTTATTTATAAATAATTTCACTAGAGTGTAAGTCAGTTATCGATTTCGATCACGGGTTCAAGCTTGATAAACACCCTCGCCCGTGCTTTGAGCACATTGACCGCTACGCGGTGTCGGCGCACAATTTGCACGGGCTCAGGTGTTCATCTAGCTTGAACACCTCGATCTCAGTCGGTAACTATTACATAGACCTTTAAGATGATAGAATGTAAAAAATATTGAGCATCAAACCCTTGTATCGTTTCTTTTGTTGACTAGTATAGTTTCTCACACACTGTATAACATTTAAATGTTGTAACTGATGAATGTTGTATTTGCTATAAAATTATCCTCTGATTATTTACTACGTTCGAATATCTATAAAATTGAATAGTTTAAAAATAATACTCTAATGTGTTGTACTTTGTGTTGCTCTTGCATGGAACTGGGACCAATTTATTCTCCAGAAGGGAAATAACTCAGTAAAAATGTATAATTTTAGAAAATGTGCAAATGTTCTATTGAGTATTAATTCGTCCATCATAAATTGATTTTGTTACAAACAAAATATTCGAAGCAATTTTTAAAATGTTATCCCATTTTGCTATTTTCTTATGTAATGATTAAACTATAATGTAACTGTCTTGAAAATCTCATACAAGTATTTATTTTATATCTCTTTCAGTATGCCCAAACATTTCCCATTGCCTTCATAGAAATTGTACAAAAGTATATGATAATCATTGTGAGTATTGTGACGGTGAGATTGTAGCGAACAAGACATACTGGAGGGCGTATATAAGACGTAAAGAAAACAACTACAGGACATGTGAACGTAAGTTAAAAGTTACCCTTTAATAGAATAATTAGAGAATAATACATGGCAAAATCCGTATCATATGCCGTATCATCCCGAGATACCAATATCATCCAGAGGGCCTTTAGGCCCGAGGGATGATATTGGTCGAGGGTGATACGGCATATGATACGGATATTGGCATGTTTTATACACTTTATCATATATTTAAACAGGAGAGTATACATTTCAACCATGCCTTTGATAATACATGTATTTTATGAAAAATTTGATTTTTTTTTTAATTTTGAAATTTTACGATTTTTAAATTTTTAAAACTTTTAATTTAAATTTTTTTTAATTTTGAAATTTTTTTGAAATTTTTTGAAATTTTATGAAATTTTGGAAAATTTAGAAATTTAGAAATTTTTTGGGTATGATAAAGGATAGGTATCTGACATATATTCAAAGCTACTGTACTTACCACTAAATATATGATAAATACCCATTACATATATAGTGTGGTGATACAAGACTATGTATCAGGTCGAGTCTGTTGTGTGAACCAGAATCACTACGAGTCGCGATAGCGACGAGTTCTGATGCTGTTAGTTCACGCAACAGGCAAGACCTGATACATAATCTTGTACCAACACACTATTTATGTAATAAGTTTATCTAACATTTCAATAAAAACACATTTTAAACAAATAACAAGGATCGAATTAATATTTACAACCATTTTTTTTACAATACTCACAGAAAGACTACTTTTTGTGAATGACATCACGTAATTTGTTGAAGTTCTTTCACCAATGTCGAATTACTCTTCAATCACTTTCAATGTCACTGTACAATCCGACAAAGCTTTTAAAAAGAAATGTGGACCTTACAGTTGCCGGGAATATTGATACTATGTCTTTACATTGCCTACATTGATGTGTTTTTCGCCGAATTCCAATGAAATGACGTCATGACAAAGGAGTTCGGCAGAGAACGTCTCGTGGAACGTCGCGCCACTCTTTTATCACCACAGTGTGGTGATACAACATCTTGTATCAGACACCTTGTATCAGACAGATTACTTTCGTTAATTTCAAAGGGAAACGTACATAATGTTAGATAAATACTGAATATCACATGTCAAAATCTGTATCACATGCCGTATTAACACGGGAACCCTATGTCACCCCGAGAGCCACCGGCCCGAGAGGTGATATAGGTCGAGGGTTGATACGGCATGTGATACAGATTTTGACATGTAATGTTCATGATATCATATATTTCAACCATGCCTTTGATGTATTTTATGAAAATTTTGAATTTTTTTTGGAACATTTTGAAATTTTGTAATTTTGTAATTTTATGATTTTTTTGAATTTTTTGGAGAATACGAAATGTTTTAAATTTTAAAATTAAAAAAAAGAAAATTGAAATTTTATGAAATTTTGGAAAATTTTGAAATTTTGAAATATTTTGAATTTAGAAATTTTTTTAAACAATTTTTAAATTTTATGAAATTTTGGAACATTTTAAAATTTTGAAATTTTTTTGGGTATGCGATATAGGGTATACGATATATATAGTATAACTAATCGTAGATTTTGAATATCAAAATAAGACCACGAGAGATCGAAGTACGCATAAGGATTTAAACAAGTGGGCAGAACTTGTTCCGTCCACGAGTTTAATCCTTAATGCGTATTCGGTCACGAGTGGTCTTATTTTGATATTCAAAATCTATGATTAGTTATACTGTTTATTATATAGACTTCCAAAATTTCTTTTATATTATTTTATTTAATTTATATATTTCATTCCACGCGTATGAATCTACGAGCAATGATAGTGTGTAATCAATATGACCGCACATTCAAACAAGTCAAGTGTTGTCCAAAAAAATTGGAAATTTAAATGAAGGACGAGTTTCTGAATTTTATTTGAATATGGGCGGATTTGTAAAGTTGTTGTGGAAAAATTCATTGCAATTGTGACTAATTTCAGTCCGATTTATCTGAGGAACCAGGCACGATGTGTTATTATTGTCCGAGTCGTGTGTATTTCATATGTAACAGAATTCGAACTAAGGAATGAATCAATGTCCTCAAATGAAACGTTCTGAAATCTACCCGACTGGGCTTTAGTTTGATATACATTTTCATTTGTATTGCCATTGGAATTTGGAACATTTGTTTGGACATCTAGAATATTAAATTCTGGCATTTCCACATTTTCCAAGTCAAAATCATTTTCTTCTGAAAATATGGAGACTACAGCTGCCGTATATGCGTCAAAATGATCAGACATTTTTTTTTTCATTTTTTTTATTTTAAGATTGTTCAAAGCAGACGATTTTTCATTGAAAATAGGTGGTGAAAGGAATTAGGAAACTGACAATCTACAATTCACTTTTAACATTGCCGTTGTTTGTTTATATTTAAATCTGTTGTGTTATGCTAGTGAAATGATTCGATTTAGAATAAGCAAGTGTTTGATTTTAATGTATCAATAAAATGATTCAATTAAAATAATTTATAAAAGTACTAAAACTTTTTCATTTGTTTAATTGTTTCAGTTTACAATCATGTGTGTATTCACCGTAACACAACAAGGGACGTAACCACTACACTTATAGTTGTCTAAAAGTAGTTCTGGCGGGAAAAAACTGATATTTCACATGTGAAATTTCGGAATTTATTTCACGGATAAATCTCCATAATTCACACCTATCTATATAATAAAAATACTTAAGAATAAATACTTAAGACAACCATCAATGGACTTTGACATTTGAAATTTAACATCTTCCGGTGAAGTCGTTTACAAGGAACGCTGATGACATTAAAACACATGGTTACTAATTGATTTTACGATTTTGTGAACATTTTACTTGTTTAAGTTGCTAAATTCAAAATGCCATTAAATTGGAAAATATCAGTAACTTCATAGCATCACAGTCTATTTATATACCATATTAAGAATGCGATATAGAGTATGCGATATAGGGTATGAACGATATAGGCTTGGGACAATCATTGATAATGCATATACAAAACACCTGTATTTTAATCTAAATATATGATATATAGAGAATAATACATGGCAAAATCCGTATCATCCCGAGATACCAATATCATGCAGAGGGCCTTTAGGCCCGAGGGATGATATTGGTCGAGGGTGATACGGCATATGATACATCTACATCTACATTTTACGACATTTTACGGATGTTGCCATGTTTTATACACTTTATCATATATTCTAACATGACGTCCTTCATTGGCGATATAAATAATACAATGATAAAACTCACGATATATTTCAATTCGCTCATGCGTATTGACGAACAAATTACAAACATCATTTCCTAGTGAATTTATGAATTCATACAGCACTGTGGTGCATAACAAACATAAAAATGCCCGTATTGTTTTTACCTATGTTTTTCGAGAATAAATACTTAAGACAACCATCAATGGACTTTAACTTTTGAAATTTAACATCTTCCGGTGAAGTCGTTTACAAGGAACGCTGATGACATTAAAACACATGGTTACTAATTGATTTTAAGATTTTGTGAGCATTTTACTTGTTTAAGTTGCTAAATTCAAAATGCCATTAAATTGGAAAATATCAGTAACTTCATAGCATCACAGTCTATTTATATACCATATTAAGAATAAACTGGTAGAACGTGCTAAAGTGGGTCACGGGTCGCTGTGAGTAGCATGTGTAGTCACGTGACTTGTCTCATTGATAATCGGGCGGCTGTATCGAGAAACAGATACGGTGTTGAAAAAACTGTTGATACTCATAAAATATTGATAAATGCAATAAAATTTTATATTTGTCTTCAAGAAATATGATAGACAAAACCATGTGTGAAGTTTTATGACGAAATATATCTGATTTCTATGTAAATTTACGAGTTGAAGTGGGGAAACAACCACAGGTAATTTTAGCGATGCATTTTTATCTTGCACAAGAATAATGAGCATCCTGATTGGATGACCGATTTAACACACACTGACTCCGCATGGTTTAGCAAGGTTACTCAGGTCAATAGTTTATAAATATAGAATCTTGACATCTCCAGCTTTCCAACCATGTAAGTATTTTTGCTCAATGGCGAGGTAAAGCATATTACTGAGTGAATTAAATGTTAAAATGCTATTATTATTTGTGAATTTTACAGTTAAATAAGGGAACGACCATTTAACATGTTTTTTTTCCTAAAAAAATATTCTGATTCCCAATGTTGCTGAATTTTTTTTTCTGATTTTGGTGGAGGAAAAAAGATAATCTGATTCAGAGCTTTTGTCATATAACCTAATGTTAAATTGTGGAAAAAAAAATTGCGCTCTGCGCGACAAAAAAAAATATATTCGAACTCTCGTGTTGTCCGAACCCCCCCCCCCCCNCCCCCCTGCAAGTTAAATGGTCGGTCCCTAAATGCTATGCTTCGACAGTTTAAAGAGACAAATAAAAAATTGTTGCGACTAGAGCTTAATTATACATAAAAGAAAAACAACGGTGAACATGAAGGTTAGTGAATTTTGTTATGAAATGCATTTCCATTACTGACTTCCGCTTAAAAAAAAATACCGCAAGTTAGATTTTTCTTATTAGAATCGGAATAATTCATGGAAGCCAGAGTTTGTATCACGTTTTAACATGGGTAACATTATTTTCGTTGCATTTTTCCGAAAATAATTTTTCGGTAAATTTTTCCGAAAATAATGTTATCCATGTTAAAAATGTATACAAACTCTGGCTTCCACGAATTATTTCTTAATTTAAACAGGAGAGTATACATTTTAACCATGCCTTTGATAATACATGTATTTTATGAAAAATTTGAATTTTTGAAATTTGATGAAATTTTTGAAAATTTTGAAATTTTGAAATGTTTTGGGTATACAATAAAGGGTAGGGGTACGATAAAGGGTAGGGGTGTGATAAAGGGTAGGGGTTTGATAAAGGGTAGGCATACGATAAAGGGGGTATGATAAAGGGTGTGCGTCAAAGGTGCACGATACGAATTGGACATCTAACACTTTTTCAAATTTTCAAAACTACTGTATTTACCACTAAATATATGATAAAGTAATATATTCAATTTACATATTCTCTTATCTAGAATACCATCTTATACTATTATGTTAGAAAAGTTTGAAAATACCAAAGGGGTAAATAGAAGCCATAAATTTAAGAAGGATAGACAGCACAATTGCCAAAAGAAAAAGAAAAAAAGGACACACAACGATCAACAAAAAACATTACACAGAAAACTAAGGATCAGTAACACGAACCCCACTAAGAACCGAGGATGAACTTAGGTGCTCCGGAAGGATAAACAGATCCTGCCCCAGGTGTAACACACGTCGTGTTAATTGTTGATTTAGATGGTTGTCTACTTGCAGTGTACATTAAATAACTGCATCAGGCAGAAATAAACATAGCACAAAGAAACTATCTACGTTTATTCTTAACTACATATAATCAGGACAGACACAACATCCGTAGTGTATATTTATAATATGTGCGCTTGTGTTGCACGTGGAGATCATTATACATTCTAGGATAGATTTAAACAAATGAATTCATTAACATCCCCTTTTCTTCAAGGAAATAATTTCGCATCAAATGAATTCAAACTCAAAATTAAATCTATGAATTTCAGACAAACATCGAAGAAGAATAATTAACTTTAAAGTCAATCAGATAATTCACTGAAACTTTGAAATCACTGTTCATTCAGTTACTATAAACTATTGGAATAGCAAACACAAATGAAAAATTTAACTACTTTTATGCTAGTCTATACTAAAGTGAAAACATTATTTATATTAATATTTGACATAGTCATCAAGATACTTCGGTGGTTTAGTCGCACGTTTTGGTTGGACTTCGGGTTGTTGAATGTTAATGTCATCACTATTTCGGCAAATGTCATTTCTCTCATGGTTCTCGGTGTTCACAGGTTTTTCAGTAGTAACACTTCGAGGTAGTGATCGGTCGCGTATGTTAGCGGTAATGTCAGTGAACCTTTATTTAAAAAATGTCAAGTCCAATCTTGTTCCATTGATATGCACCATTATCGTGTTGTTTTAGCGTTTCGCGGCCAAAATATCGTGCTTCGCGCTCTTCGCATCATACTGTCGTATCCAAGATGTGAACTATGTAATCTCGATTTCATTTCGGCTCGCAAAATCTTTGGAATAAGAATAGCTTCTCCCTTAACAATAATGACATCTACTACACTGAGTTCGTCACGCATATCGAAAAATGGTAACGCAGAATTAGGAACTCGATCCTTATCTTCCGGCCATCCATTTAGGATTAATTCAGTCACGGATTGTAAACTCGCGTCTTTCTCGGTTGCATTCTTAATTTCAAGAAGTCTAGCGTCCTGAAAATTATCAAACGCATTCACGTTCATGATACGGGGTCGTTGCTCACAATCATCGTCCTTATCGTTGCACACGAATCCTCTGCCTAATGCATCGATCACTATTAAATTGACTCCTTTCACGAATCTGAGTACAATGCCATATCTAAAACGTTTCATCATGATATCTTGTAAACGTTTCCGTGTTCTGCTGAGAGGGTTTCTCAGAATCGCGGCTAGCGGTTTATGATCGTTCTGTATACCGGTAATTACTTTGCGGCCATAAATATACTGGTCAAAACACTCGAGTCCATACTTCTTTTTCTATTTGCGCCCAGTTTCTTTCGGACGCATGCTAAGCGAATTCTTCAGGCTTTCCGTATTGAAGCAAAACTGCACCGACTCCGTTCTTGTTACTGTCAAATTGCAACACTACTTCCTTGTTCGTATCGAGATACACTAGGATCGGAGCTTCCGTAAGCCTTTTCTTGACGTTTTGAAATGCTAGTTCGCACTCGTTTAACAGTTCCAAGGAACTTCTTTCCTTGTCACTTCGCATCTCGGTTCCATCTCGTTTGTGAGATCGGGTAAGAATTTTGCCATGTATTGCACCATTCCACACAAACAATTTACACCGGTGACCCGCGACATCAATTGCAGTTGGCATTTCACGGATCGCGTTAACTTTCTTATCGTCAACTTTTACACCATCACTTGTAATTTTATGTCCATGAAATGTTATTTCTTTCAGTCTGATTTCTTTCTTTCCATCAATAAGTATAATTTTTTTGTTCTTTGCATCGTTCATACAACTTGCAAAGTTTCATCATGTGATCGCGCTTAGCCTCTTCGTCGGTTTGACCACACCCGGCAATGATAATGTCATCGGCGATGGTAAACGTACCATTCAAATCACCAACTGCTTAGGTTAATTTTCTTTGAAATATTTCGCTCGATACCTTCAATCCGAACGGTAATCGCGCCCAATGATATCGTCCGAATGGTGTTATCATCGTGGTCAATCGACTCGAATTCTCGCCTAGCTTGACATGCCACTACACCTCTCGGATATCTAGGTTGCTAAAAATACGTGCGTTTCCGAGTTTCGGAAGTACATCTTCAAGCTTTGTCAATCGGTAATGTTCACGTATCAACGCAGTATTAAGCGGTTGAGGATCAATGCAGATTCGTAGTTTACCGTTAGATTTTCGCACTACAGCCATTTGGCTTACCCATTCAGTCGACTCAGTAACGGGTACGAGAACATTTCTCTCAACAAGTTTGTCGATTTCACGTTTCACGTCATCTTGCAGTGACAATGGTAATTTTCGGCACGGTAACGTTTTCGGTTTAACTTCGTCTCTGACTTGTTAAAATTCGCCACTCCAAGATCACCTATTTCTTGGACAACAACGTTTCCGATAAAAACGGTTGTTATTCTCAGTAATTAGACCCTTATTCTGTACGGTTTTAAAACCTAGCAAATTCGCGTGTCCATTCGGCATGACGATCAGTGTTACTATTCTTTCGTCGCCAGTACTCGGATTCTGCACGGTAAGATTTGCTTCGCCCAACGGTTTCATAGGTGTCTGGTTCCACATTCTAAGTGTAATCGAAGTTTTACCCCATGCTGGACATTTTTCTTTCTTATTTTCATGTTTGTCGCCACAACATCTACATTCCTTATGTAAAGTACTTGATGTTGCTACAACAGGTTTATCTTGAAATCTTCTTTGTTGTTGTTTGTAGTTTGGCTTCTTACTGTTCGGTTGTTTATTTTCATGTGTCATTTTATTGATTGCATGTGAAGCACTGTTGTTTTCCCTGAATTCTTTGACATGCTCATTTGACTCTTCATATGCAGGGCATATTTGAATAGCTTTATCAAGAGAAAGTTTATCTTCTCGGAGTAGAAGCTCTTGTAGTTTTCCTAGAACTGTAAATACAATTTTGTTTCTGATCATTCTATCTGTGTTATCAAAATTGCAGGATGACGCCCTTGTTCTTAACCCGGTTAAGAAGTTGTCGAATGGTTCCTGGTATTGGACTTTCCAGAATATATGGGACTCTAATACTTCATTCTGTCTTGGGTTGCAATAGCCTTCCAGTTTATCGAATAGTTTATACAGTTTCTTTTCGTCCCCCTCTTCATCCCATATGAATTGATTGTAAATGTCAATGATCTGGGAACCTGCACAGTTGAGAATTATTGCAATTTTCACTTCTTTGTCTTTCTTGACAGCGCCGCTTGCCATAAGATATACTTCAACCGGCCGTTTACATTTTTTTTAAATAATTTTCGGAAACATTTCCTTCTATAACATTGAGAGATGGGGGCAGGCGAACTGTGTTGGTGTAGCCGGAAGCCATTGTTCACAATTTTGTACACGTGGCACTTTTGTCAATGATAAAATCGAAAGTATCTTGGTAACTTACTGTTAAAAAAATATTGCAATGTCCCTTAGTTGGTTTCTGCTGCCACCGTGTTGATTAAGATGGTTGTCTACTTGCAGTGTACATTAAATAACTGCATCAGGCAGAAATAATATAACACAAAGAAACTATCTACGTGTACTCTTAACTATATATAATCAGGACTGACACAACATCCGGAGTGTATAATTATAATATGTGCGCGTGTTTTGCACATGAGGATCATTATAAATTCTAGAATGAATTCATCTACATTACTCTTGTTACAAATCTGGTGATAAGTCCTGAACAAGGAAAGGGCCAATCAATAATTAGCATTTGTTATAAGAAGAAAGTGTTTGAAGGTGAAGCCAAGGATGATTATCGGAATCCTACATAGACTTCAATGCTAATAAAATTAAAAACTGTTTATACCACACAGTCGGAACAGTTACAAAATCCAATCGAAAACTACTAGACAGAAAAGAGGCAAAATCGACTCATTAATTGTTTAATATCTATTAACAGAAGTTGAATATAGCAATTGAATTCACATCTTGTTAAGTCGGTTTTCTATTTCAATTTGATTCAAATTATCTACAACGTGCTTATTTTAGATTATAGGAACCGCCGTGGTCATGATAGTATGGTATTTGGATTTATTACAATCTATGCAAGCAATGCCTATCACCACTAACATTGTGAGTTCAAATTCTGCTCAGGTGAGCTGTACTCCGTACAAGAATGAAAATTATGTGATATAGTTTGTCAGTGACTTGCAACATGTTGGTGGTTTCTCCGGGTACTCCAGTTTCCTCCACCAATAAAAACTGACTGCCACAATATAACTGAAACAATCACCATAACCCTAACACTATTTTATATTATACAAAATAAAATAAAAATGTCCATAGAACAAGAGGTAAAATCCTGATGATACCTGCTGGCTTTACCTTCTTCGGTGATCAAATGCCAGGATGTCCGGATCTTGAAAGTTAATTCTTATTTTGTGATATTACACAATTTATGTATAATGTTAATTATTCAGAGGCATGCTCATGGAGGAAGGACAGCAGACGATGTTATCCTGGAACTTGTACAAATGAATCTGTTGGTTCTTGTAAATGTTTAAATGGATTCGGTGGTCGTCACTGTGAAACAAGTAAGAATAATTACTGTTTTGTTAAAACATGAAAGTTAAGACACAATAAGTACTTCCTGACATTTACTGAACCAACACTGTTTGATTGTAAGACATCATATATATTTGTAAAACAAAATGCATCCATTGATGCTTTCATCTTAAAAATTGTTAATACATGCATTTTGGAAATGATTTACTAACATCTTTAGAGTTAAATGTATATAGATGACATTAATGTATAGTGTAATTGGTTTATCCCCTGCCATACATTTGTGCATGTCTTAAGTCGCAAAAGCAGGGTTGTCTGGATAAGAGAAATACAGATTTATAACGCCATATCTCATTGTTTTTAATGTGTTTTAACTGTTTGAAGTGGTTGGTCGTTTTGTTGATATTGGAGGAATTGTTTTTTTTTTTACCATCACTGTTTGAAACTTTCTTTTCATAATAATCGTTTCTGGTGCATTGTCGTCAGATTGTTTTTAAAGTTTGTTATTTGTTGTAGTTGTGACGGACTCGACAATATCATATGCAGCTGCAACTCTTAAAAGTAAAAAGCCAACCGATGATCCTGTGGAACAACCAAGAAATCCAAATGACCCTATTCCACGTGATATAAGATGGACCAATCAGGTTCTGATAGAAAAGGCCAGCCTTATAGTAGAAGCTGTTTTCAAGTCTAATGATACTTGTCCAAGACCAGATGAATTAGGAAGAAATCATTTTGTCACAGAATTCAAGTACGGTATAGGTCGTGGAGAAATGAGACTGACTCTACTTAGAGGTAAAATATTTGACAAATTAAGCTTATTATATATATTCATAGAGGGATGACAAAATCTCATATTTGTATAATATCTAAAATAACGATTGATTGATTGTTGTTCATGGACTAATTATGTACACAGAAGCTCGTGGCACGGAATTATCACACCACACATTTTATTTACCTTCTGTATACTGTAAGACTGGCATATGCAGCTTTTGTTACCATAAGATTGCATGGATATAAGGATATAAGCACGATAAATAAAGGAAAAAGAGATGAAATAATAAAGACATTTGATTGAAAACAGAAAGTTAAAAATAGAGTGGTAATTCAGTGCCTCTAACACCTGTGATTGTGTATTTCAGATATTTGTAGAAAGCAGAAATGGTTATAAATAGACATTTATCTATCCATTTCATTTATTAAACTCGCACTTCTTCTGATTTAACACAACCCATTTTTTTAGATACAAACTCCACAATTGGTCCTATCGTTAGACCATGTCGGGTAGATAAGAAGTTACCTACAAACGACATGTACCAATGCAAGGAACCTGATGTTGTGTTTCAACAGTGGAGCGCTCTTTTACCATTCAAGCACAATGATCGGCAAGTATTATATTTCTTTTATATTAAGAAGAGTTTGAAGATACCCAAGGGTTAATCAAAATCTGTAAATCGAAGAAGAGACAGACAACACAATGGCCAAAAGAAAAAGAAGAAAAGAACAAACAACGATCTACAAACCACTACACATAAAACTAAAGATCGAATAACACAAACTCCACTAAGAACCGGGGATTAACTCAGGTGCACCGGAAGGGTAAGCAGTTCCTGCTCCACTAAGTCATCCTACAATCACAAAAAGCATTTACAGTGGATACTCAAGACAACAAATTATTGTCTGCACATTCGTATGCAAATTGTTACCTGGTCTGAGAACAACTATTTTGTGTCATAAACACTGAAAGGTTTTGATTGCAAAAATAAAAGATAAAATACAACAGTCGGAATGGAATTGACATTTAGTTTATAAAGTAGTAACCATATAATTTCTATAACTAAATGTAAGTACAATGTCCGTGTAGTAAATGATTTACTATAATCCATTTTGAGAGTTTCTGTATGCATTCTGATCACATTTGTGCACTTGTTAAATGAAAATTGATCGACATTTGTATGACTAACGAAAACTATATTTTACAGTCTTTCCGCACTAAAATATTGCACTATGTATTTGATATAATATCATGATTTTTATGCCCCTGCGACTATTGGTCGGGGGGCATATTGTTTTACCCCTGTCCGTCCGTCCTTCCGTTCGTCACACTATAGTATACATAGTTTGTCCCGCTAACTCCTCCTACAGTTTTGTAGCTACAGCTTTAATATTTGTAGGATGTTTATGCACAACATGGAGGTGTGCATGTGCACAGGATTTTGATTTTCATCAAATATTCTCAAAATGACAGGTAGTTGGACTTAGTCATTTTGTTTGTCCGTCCGGATATAAATACATGGTTTGTCCGGCTATCTCCTACAGTTTTGGATCTACAGCTTTAATATTTTGTAGGATGTTTATACACATCATGAAGGTGTGCATGTGCACATCATTTTGATTTTCATCAAATATTCTGAAAATGACAGGTAGTTGGACTTAGTCATTTTTTTGTACTAGCTGCATAAAGAGAACATGGTTTGTCTGGCTAACTCCTCTTACAGTGTTGGAGCTACAGCTTTAATATTTTGTAGGATGTTTATACACATAATGGAGGTGTGCTTCTCCACAGGATTTTGATTTTCATCAAATATTCTCAAAATGACAGGTAGTTGGACTTTTCATTTATGTCCCCATATAGGATATATGGTTTGTCCGGCTAACTCCTCCTACAATTTTTGAACTAGACCTTTTATATTTTGTAGACAGTTAGTACTTACACTGAAGGTGTGCATATTTTATGGATTTTGACTTTCAACCATTTTTTTTTTACAAAATTATGGATGCATGAACTTGGACAGATTTCGATAAATCCATATAAGATATATGGCTTGTCTGGCTAACTACTCCTACAGTTTTTGAGCTAGACCTTTTATATTTTGTAGACAGTTAGTACCAAAACTGAAGGTGTGCATATTATATGGATTTTGATTTTCAACAATTTTTTTTTTACAAAATTATGGATGCATGAACTTGGACAGATTTCGATAAATCCATATAAGATATATGGCTTGTCTGGCTAACTACTCCTACAGTTTTTGAGCTAGACCTTTTATATTTTGTAGACAGTTAGTACCAAAACTGAAGGTGTGCATATTATATGGATTTTGATTTTCAACAATTCTTTACAAAATTATGCTTATATGAACTTAGCCACTGAAACCTGTTAACGTGTAAACAATGCTCCTTATACTTGTGGTTCCCTCCTGGCACTCCGGCTTCCTCCGCCACGATATGGCTGAAATACTGCTGAAAATGGCGTTAAACCCCATTCAATCAATCAATCAATCAATCAATCAATCGAACATCACATTGTTAGGTACAGATTCATTTATTTCAGTCATTTCTGCTTGATGCTGAATAAACAAAACATTGGTTTACCCATTTGCAATTATAACCAGTGTAGGGACAGTGTATGTATCTTACAGACACAAACTAAGACACAAACCCCTTTTAAAGTCTATACATAAGTTTTCTACATCATACCCGATGAATAATATACCATTATTTGAAATTAAGTTAGATTAAAAATCCATTTTGACTCATCAAGAAGTTTTCTTTGCATTATACCCCTACACATTCCTCAGAACCAAGCCAAAAGTTAAGGTAGTAAGTTGGAATTGGGGTGAGGAAGGGGGGGGGGGGGNGGGGGGGTTGAGGTGGGTAAGGTTGAGACGGGGGCATTCAATTTTCTAGTTTGTTTTAAATCTTGTCCAGTCATTTCTTATCCGACTTTTCAGAATTTTTCAACTTTAAAAGCATAATTAATACGACTTTATTTGAGTATCTTCATGATTTTTTTATGTTGTCATGATCGTATGGTAATTGGATTTACTACCTGTGCAGTCAATGCCTATCACTACTAAAGTTGAGAGATCGAATGTCGCTAATATTGAGGCATACTCTATACAACATTATGTGATAAAGTTTGTCCTTGACTTGCGACAGTTCGATGGTTTTCTCCAGACATTCCGGTTTCCGCCTCCAATAAAACTGACCGCCATGATATAGCTGAAATATTGTCATAAGTGGCGTTAAACACCATAACTCCCTATAAACATCTTTATAATTTACATAATTGATTGTTTACATTATTTAATGACAATTTTATTTTAGGGTCATATTTTCCTTTGAGATCACAAATGGTGGATACATAACATATATCGATAGAGATGCACATCCTAATAATCCAGAAACAGCACCTAAAATTAGAGTAGACCTGAATGGCCGAACTGTTTCAAGGAAATTTAGTTTCCACTGGGATCTAATGGAACCTCTACAGAAGTGTGTTCGTGATCATGGATTGAAATGTACAGAACCTCCAGTTTATACTCCTGACGTCACAACAAACGTAAGTCACATTAATTTATACCAAATATCAGACATGAATTTGAAAAGCAATATCAATGATTCAAAAAACTGTTTAAAATCTTCATGGAATTTAAAATATAATTGATCCTGCTCTGGTTCTATTTGAGCAGTCATACTCTTCTAGTCATAGCTTTCATAGTCAATATTGGATGTGTCATGTTTTTACTATTTGAAAAAGTGTGCATTTTATTGCTATTCGATGAAAACAGAGATGGTCAACAATTCAACCATTACAACAATCACATTTCACCTCAACTCATGTAACATGATAATACGACAACATATGACGTTGTAAATCCAGTTCTTGATTTGGGACATGCACAAAGGTGTGGCAGGGGTAAAGCCGGTTAATGGGATCTCAAACCCTTCTCTTGATAATTGGATCTCCAACAGCAATACATATGTAAACAAACGATAACAAACCTGCACAGATTCGCTTCCAGCCAAAAAGACCACATACTATCACAAAAATGAATGACAACATAAACATGGACAGTACAATAGCAGGGTCAATACATTCTCATAGTTAACTGATTACTAGAAGGTAGAATATGTTGCTTAAAGACCATTACTCATAGGACAAAATTATATTATATTTATAGCCTACCAGGAGCCGTTATGGTTGTGATTGTATGGTAGCTGGTTAACAACTACCTATGCAATCAGAGCCTATCACCCCTAATTATGTTAGTTTGAATTCACCTTATGGCAAGGTGTACTCCATGCAACACTATGTGATAAAATTATGTGAGAAAGTTTGTCAGTGACTTGGAGCAGGTCTGTAGTTTTCTCCTGATATTCTGTTTTCCTCCACCAATAAAACTGACCACTACAATATAACTGAGATATCGTTGAAAGTGGCGCTAAACATCATAACCCTAACTCTAGCCCTCATAGCATATCTTGATTAGGTATTATTTCAAATGTGTAGACAGGTTTGAGAAAATTGTGCTTGTAATCTGTTTCTTTACACATATTATGATTTTACACAGTCATAAGGTATACTTTTATCCTTATTTTTTCAGCCAACCATACCACTTCATTGGGATGGATGGATCGATGGCCTTGCTGGAATAGGAAGTTATGCATATGAAGTATTTGAGTTAGGCAATGACGGATCTGCTTTATCTGAAGACCAGGGTACGAAAGTAGCTGATGGTCATAATATATCCAACACCGATGTTTCTGTAAGTTATCACTGTATTGTTCATTGACAAGATGCTTCGAGATTTTAACTCAATATGAACTTAATTCATATAAATAATGATTTTTTTTTTCTATTATACAGATGTACTATTTATAGGATGTACCATTACACGTACATTCTAATGTATTCTAACTGCATCGATGGTGTAATGGTTAGCGTGTTCGCCTCCAGTGGGATAGATCGTGGATTCGATCCCGGATCGGGTAAAACCAAAGACTATGAAATTGGTATTTGGTGCTTCTCTGCAAAGCACGCATCATTAAAATGAAAGGGACAAAGACTAGTTGGCTCTGAATCAGGATAATATGTCCGAGTGGAGCTATATGTCTATCTGCGGACTGCTGTTTCAGTCAGCTAGCACTTTAAATATCCAGCTAAGGGTGTTTGTCTAGTACAATACAGACCTCATCATCATGTCATTGAAAATTAATTTGTTCTTGCCATGCTATAGCTGAAAAATTGCTGAATTGGCACAAAACAACAATCACTCACTCACTCTAATGTGTTCTTCTTGTGTCCTATGCATAGCTCACTTGTACTAGTAATATACTTCCTTTTTTTCAGGCGGTGTTTAATGTGTTGTCCCCTGGAATGTATTCTGTTATATTCACTGCTATTGATCGGGCTGGGAATGAAAAATCCGCCAGATCTTTATTTTTTTATGACGACTCCTCCCATGTTGAACTTGTCAAGGATAAAACAATCAAAGTCCAAGAATCTACAAAAGACACCAGCTATGTGTGGATTTCAGTGGATAATCCAGTGCTTAATGTAATATGGCCAGGAAAATTTCAAAATAAAAAACATTACACAGAGCTGTGGTTAGAATCTGTAAAACCACGCAAGCATGTTGATGTTGAGTATGATGACCATTATGGCAAACGTAGGATAAAAGCAGAAATACACGTGCAAGGTATAAAACATTAGACAAATAATATACTGATTACCTTGTTACTGACAAAGCAACACGCTCATCATTGTAATCTCTTTTTTGTTAATTGCATTGTTCTTAAACTATATTTTTTTCTTACTACAAAAAAATGTATATATTATTGTGATTTTACATTGTTGTATGATTAAGCATGGTTGGATACATTAATACTCTTTTGGAGTTTGAAGAAATCAAAAAGGTAACCCGAATACGTAAATCACAGAACGACTGACAACACAATGCCAAAAAGAAAACAAAAGACAAAGCAACAAACAACGATCTACAAAACACTATACAAAAATCAAAACATCGACCAACACGAACACCACTAAAAAGTGGAGGAAAGGTAAACAGTTCCTGCTCCACTAGTGACACCCGTCGTAATACTCTAGTTACAAACCTGGTGATAAATAGAGAATAATACATGGTAAAATCTGTATCACATGCCGTATCAACCCGATTTTAATTTTGAAAATGTTTTGGGTATACGATTTAGGGTATACGATATAGGGTATGCGATATAGGGCATGAACAATATAGGCTTGGGATTTGATTTGATTGATTTAATTTTTGGTGTTTAACGCCACTTTCAACAATATTTCAGCTATATCATGGCGACCAGTTTAAGTGGTGCAGGAAGCCGGAGTACCCTGAGAGAACCACCGACCATGGGCAAGCAACTGGTAAACGTTATCACTTGAGGTTGCGAGTCGAGTGCACCCTTTTTTGTAATTTACAAAGCCAGGTGCGAACCGACGCCCTATTGGTGATAGGCTTGTATGAGTTGTTAGATCCAGCGACCTAACTCATTGAACCACCCGGCCCCTATAGGCTTGAGACAATCATTGATAATGCATATACAAAACACCTGTATTTTAATCTAAATTGATCCTGCAATGACAGCATTTACCAACCAATATAGCCTGCCCAATATTTTTTTTGATATTAGTCAGTTATAAATAGAATAAAATTTTATTATTTGGCAAACTCATCGGGGCACATTGGGAGATATTGTTTTCAAATAGATACACAAAATTATTTCAAATACTTTTATCATCGTCCAGTAAACGTTTATTTACGATTTAAAATTGCAGGATAAATACAATACATGTGCACTGTCGAAGCATATAGGTAAATATGTATATTCGGCGCGAAACGTGGGAAAAGGCTCGCCGAAGCCTCGCCTTTTCTCCAGTTTCTAAGCCTCATACACATATTACCTGTATGCTTCGACCACAGTCGCTTGAATTTCAATGATTTAAATAAAGGAAGAGTAAAAAAAATATTGTATATATATAGTATATAGGGGAAGTTATGAAATGCATTTTTGCATCAAAATGTAAACAATCGTCATTAGGCCTAAACGGACGCAAAGTGATACGCTTCGTGGATATTTTTCTACACTGGACATGTTTTTTTATTCATCCGTATTGTAAGAACCTTCATTCCGAGCATTTTACAAACGTATGGGCCATTTCTTCACTGACGTTCAGCATCTGAGTTTGTTACAGTCGCCTTGGTGGTACTCTTCAGCAGTGAATGAAAAGTTTTCTAATTTCTAATTTAGCACATAGGTAAAGTTGTGTATCTCTGCTTAAAATGTATGCAGAAGCAAGGTTTTGCTGTGTTTTTTTTACCGTGAAACAAGCTACAAAACGTCATCATCGAATTTTGGTGTCATTTTTATATTTTGCGCCATTTTAACTTTGTAGATTATCTCCCCTTATATTTGTACAAGTGAAACATCGAACAGTCAAATATTGCTTTCTAAATTTCTCAAATGATATAATTAATCGAATTAAAATTCATATGAAGTGATTACCGCTAAATTTATGATTTTACAGATGCTTTGAAATAGTATTTCTCATCAACTGCTGAAGAGTACCATCATGGCGACTGTAACAAACTCAAATGCTGAACGTCAGTGAAAAAATGGCCCATACGTTTGTAAAATGCTCAGAATGAAGGTTCTTACAATACGGAAAGAATAAAAAAACATGTCCAGTGTAGAAAAATATCCACGAAGCGTATCACTTTGCGTCCGTATAGGCCTAATGACGATTGTTTACATTTTGGAGCAAAAATGCATTTCATAACTTCCCCTATATACTATATATATACAATATTTGTTTTACTCTTCCTTTATTTAAATCATTGAAATTCAAGCGACTGTGCTTTGACAGTGCACAAGTATTGTATATATATGATATATCATGAGAAAGAAGTATTGTAGAAGATTACATAAGTATAGTTTCCTTGTTTCCAATCCATTTTGAATCTCACGAACAAATAAATTATGTTCAAGCTAAGCTCTTTTTTTATACCATAGATGATACTGGGTAGTACATACATTTTTCATGTCAAGTATGTTAAAAATGTTTGGGATCGTTTTTGCATCTTGAATCTTTTCTTTGTTTTAAAATTCCAGTTTGTTTTGTATGCAGACAGTGTTCTGTTCATACCTTAGCATTATTATGTTCATCTTGTTCTTTTTTTCAGGCGTTGTAAGATTCGAAACCAAGTTTGTAGTTCTTTCTCCTGGTAAAACACAACAGGAAAACTTTGTCAGTACCAACGATGTACTAAGTGAATCAACCTTATTGTCTGTAAACTGGAATGATGGTGACAGACTAGACGTTACAGTTCGGGCGTATGATATATTTGACGTTCATGCTGAAGATGTGATGACGGTTTATAAAGACACAAGTAAACCGGAAGTTGAAAACTTATGGTTGTCAAGCGGAGATCTAGTGAACATATCTGTACATAGCATTGGAGACTTTTCACAAATGACGTAATTATTGATTTTATGTATTAGTTTATTTTGAGCCAAATGATGTAGCAGTCAGTCCAACTTGGGAACATAATAAAATTGTCTCACTAAGCTTCAATTCCAACACACAGCAATAAAGATAGAAAATACACAGTAAATAGATGGTTCGAATACAAAAGCAACAACAATACAAACACAAATGTAAAACAGAACAAAACGAGAAATACTGCAAAAATCTGGTAGCCCACACAATCTGGGAGTGTGACAAGGTTCATGGATGTGGATGCTTCTCGTATTGCTGTATTGAAACGTTAAAATGAACTAACCGTTGAGGCCATCTTATGCAATCTTCTTCATATTTACCTGTTTGCTATACATGCCCCTCCAATTATTAAAATACAATACTCCCCCCAGTATATTAATGCCATCATGAATTGGTAGAACAAGATGGAATTTCAGTATCCCAAGTAACCATGTTTCGGATACCTCTGTTTCATTATAATTCATCGGAAGTAAACAATCTTAAAATTAGATGATTCCTTCTTATCTTTTTAATTTCTTTTTTATTTGGCGATATACGAACACCTAACGACATCACTTATGGGATCACGTGAGCGTTCATGTTTTCAACCGACCAATCAAATATTTGTCTACTAAATCTCTAGATATCAAAATTGAATACACGCCTAAAGCTGTTGTCTGATTGGTTGATATATTTAACTGTCTTGCATATGATTGGATGGTCAAAGATGAATGAAAGGTTGTATGACATGAACCCAAACAAGATGTTGTTATATATGCGTGTATTAAAACAATAGTCCAAGTATGTAGGTTCCTTTACTTCTTTTTTTTTAGAATTGAATGGGATGCGTTTGACTATCACAGTGGAATAGACAATTTAGAGTGGCGACTGTTTGATAATTATACGAAAACTGACATAATTCACGGTCACGAAGTTATGCATTCACAGGGTGATTCAAGTGTAAATATATAAGATACAATATATTAGATACAAGATCACACATTATTCAAATATACTCAGATCGTCATTGTTACTCAGCTCAATAGAGTCTGAGAGAGAAGCTGGAATTACCAAATTGCAAAATAAAATAATAATCATTGCTTAGTTGATTTTTTAAATTATTTATCAAACTTATTTAATGCTTATTTTGAATTTACCAATAGAAAATATACAAATTGGTAAATGTATTGCATTCTAACCCTCTTCTTGGTCAATATGGATGACGACTTCATTAACAAACGTTTACTATTTACATCCGACCGCCGATCTGTCACAATTCACTGACAAACTTTGTCACATTATATTTTGTCGAGTACACCTCGCGATGAGCGGCATTCGAACTCACAACTTTGGTAGTGATAGACACTGATTGCACAGGTAGTTTGTAAATCCAACTACCATACGATCACGACAAAGACATCCCTCATCAAAACACTGAAATTTACCATGATGATATATGGACATAATGTGAAAAGAAACAAAGTAGTCATGTTTTGTTTTGACAATAAGTAAGCATAAGCAATACCATTGTGTAAAAAACATGTTTTTTTATATTTTATTCGTTTTTTTTGTAATTTGTAATTAATCAAACAATTTTCACCATGGATTTATAAATAAATGTGACTCATTTAAAATACAATTTATTTTTTCTAGAATCTAACAGTCTGCCAGAAAAAGTACAGAGATGCACCAAGGGGTCCATCATGTTACTGCACATCATTTCACGCATGTTTCCATAAACATTTTTATGTCAGACCGAAAATTAACAAACACGATGCTGGATTAATAACTGGTAAAGATAAAGGTGTGCACGACTCAGACTATTATATAGAAGTCACAGTAGCTAACAAAGCTTTACTTAAAACTGTTGTTTCAAAAAAGGTAACATTTGAAGTTTTGTTTTATCCTTCTTGTAATCTGAAAAAAATATTATCCTTTTTATTTGTCGAAGAAAGGTTACATTCCGAACTAAACTGTAAGATATTTTAAAGCTCTGCTAATGTATCATCACATTGTGGTAGCAAAAGAATTATTTTAATCATGAAATTATAGTTTATACACTATGAAAGAAATTTACCAATCTCTGTGTCACCCATTCAAAAGTCAGCTGAAATGGTCTGGAAATGAAAACGACTTTCTGCGTTATGACAAACTAAAATGCATCTGAAAGATTGAATGTGGTGAATCTTAGTTAAGGTGACGTTATGGAATATCTGTGTCACAAATGACCACGGATATGTTCCACTTGTCGTAAACACTTCCCGGTCCTTTCCTCGTTCATGACTTATCACCGGGTTTGTAACTAGATTGACACGACTGGCGTCACTAGTCGGGCAGGAACTGCTTACCATTCTAGAGCACCTGAGTTCACACCCGGTTTTTAGTGCGGTTCGTGTTATTCGATCTTTAGTTTTATATGTATGTTTTGTTGATCGTTGTTTGTCCTTTTGTACTTTTTCTTTTGGCTATTGTGTTGTCTATTCTTCTTCGATATACGGATTTTGATTGCACCTTTGGTATCTTCAAACTCTTCTTACATTCAACGTTGACATATAGAAAATATATTTCATGTTATTGCACAATGGAAATTTCAGATAACAATAGACGTATCTCCGCCTAACGAAGGATCAGTCCATGATGGCATCAGAGGTGAACCAGATGTTGACTACCAACAGGACCTACACATCGATGCCTATTGGGAAGGGTTCTTTGACAGAGAGAGTGGTGTGGAGTATTATCAATATGTCTTCAGTGATCACTGTCTCACTAATTCAGAATTCACAAATAGCACACAGGTATTTATTTTTGTTGTCCGTGTTCGTGAAATTCTACATATCACACGTATTAATTAGTCAGATAATTTCTCGCATCAATCATTTTCTAGATAATTAGTGTATTTAAAATAGCCCTGATTTTATATTAGCATTTCCTTGTGTAAAATGTCCATTATCTCAATGGTTTGAAATATGGGTCATATTGTGATACTTCTATCATTCAATATCACCCTTCCACAACAGTTTCTATCATTCAATATCACCCATCTACAACAGATTATATTATACATTTATTGTATGCTGGTAAGGGAAATTTTCATATTTCCTGTACCCGCATGCTATAAATGTTTTATTATACCGAATGAAACCAAGAAAACACATAAATATGTAAAATACTGCCGGCAAACATATTCTAAGTCCATTGGAACGTTGTCTCAAATATTTTAAAACCACATTGTAACGGTTGCCTGCAAATGATGTGTTCCGAGTGCCTCTGAAGTTTTCCCGTCAAAGAACGATAACTCTGGCAGAAAAACCCGCGAAGGCTTCCGAAGTGGTGGAATATGATATTTATTTCACGGAACATGATTTTTTTCCTATGTGATCACGTGTTCTTATTTTTACCCATTGTCCAATCAAATTAATGTATTTATGGTAATTGATATATATAACATTCAATATCACCCCTCTACAACAGTTTCTGTCATTCGATATCAACCATCTACAACAGATTATATCATTCAATATCACCCCTCTACAATAGTTTCTATCATTCAATATCACCCCTCTACAACAGTTTCTATCATTCAATATCACCACTCTGCAACAGTTTCTATCATTCAATATCACCCCTCTACAACAGTTTCTATCATTCAATATCACCCCTCTACAACAGTTTCTATCATTCAATATCACCCCTCTATAACAGTTTCTCATTACAACTGATTGATTGTTTATCGCATCACAATATGTATGTCATTTACTAGAACAGATAGGATATATCGTCTTTTGTATACATCTTAGATGATTGCTGACATATACAAATATTTGGATTCAATATGTATATGATTACATAGGTTTGTTGACTATGAAAGTAATTTTTAAAGTAAAATTAACTCCTAGAATAGTTATATTGTAACTTCAACTCTTCTAACAAACCTTTTTTGCATTGCAGAAGAAAACTGTATACAACACATTTGTGTCATATGAGGCACCGAACGAAGGAACATTTTATATATCAGTGGTGGCAGTGAATAGAGCAAAGGACAGTTCTAACGTGGTTTGTTCTGATGGCGTGACCATTACCACAACTGTCCCATGTGTAGCAGATTTTGTTCTTGAAAGAGCACGAACAAGATCTCATTTCGTACGAGATACTAATGGAACTGAGTGGTTATTGGATAGTACACTAAAAAAGCATATTATAAAAAATGGAACTCTCAGTTGTAGGTAAATAATTTAATATGCTGTGAATACTGCAATCTGATTTTTGTAAAACAAATATAACCTGTTTAAAAATTTCAATATACTTGTATAACCTGGTTTGGAATAGTCTATATCCTATAACCTGTTCAAAAATTGAAAATATTCCTTAAACAAAATAAAAACAAATACTGTATTTTACTTAAGAATCACTGTTTGGTGTTAATGAAAACATATGTATACATACACTAGATATATACAATGCATAGTGACAACTAAAAATGTGTGGTTTGTGCATTTCCTTATTTCTTAGTGTTGCGCATGCCGCTATTGCAGAATCCGAAACAATGGTTTATGATTTAGCTTATATATCTGCCCTTATCATATTATATTGCGGGGCCAGAGTGGCTCAATGAGTTAGGTAGTTGGACTACATAGCAACTCATACAAGCCTATCACCAATACGACGTGGATTCGTGCCCGGCTTTGTAAATTACAAAAAGGGTGCACTCGACTGGCAGCCACAAGTGGAAAAGTTTACCAGTTGCTTGTCTATGGTCGGTGGTTCTCTCCGAATACTCCGGTTTCTTTCACCACTAAAACTGGTCCCCATGATATAACTGTAATAATGCTGAAAGTGGCGTTAAACACAACAAAAATCATATTATATTGCAAGTCTAATGACAACGCCCATGTACGTCTTAATTTCACATGGAACTGTAATATTGTATTTGGTATACTGGACATTCGAAAGGGAAAAAATTATGTTAAATAGATTGACATGGAATAGTCTTCTCACAAATGGTTGCTTGAGGAAAATCACGTAAAACCAGGGTGACATATTTTAACATATACTTATTGAAGGTGTAGGTGATATGTGTTTTATTGTACACAGTATTTTATTATGCTATTATGGTATTTTTCGTTCAGCTTATAACCACAAACACTTACTTTATGCTAATAATAAAATTGAAATCAGGCTGAAAAAAAATTTTTAAAAGCAATAAAATAACTGTATTCACTTAAATGTCCATGTGCTATACATGTACAATACTGTTATCTTTTCTATTTCCAGATATTTTACTCAAGAAGATATCAGCATACTTCCAGCAGGAAAGACTTTACCTACTATTACCAACAGGATGTGTGAAGGATCAAAGACTCTCAACATATTAGGTGTTATATCTAAATCATCACAAGTATGTCTTATTTGATATAATGTGGATGTTTAAAAATGTGGTTGCTTCAATTAGATTAATTTCTTTTTAACATTGTCTGCTAGACAGTTTAAATGATGTTGAGACCAAGTATCTAAAATCGTCTTAAAATATTTGCGGAATTACTAAAATTTTCTATTTACTTTAAAACTTATAATGAAAACACATAACGATTTCTAAAATATATGGATACACAGCGAATATAATGAGTTAGGTAGTTAGATTACATAACAACTCATACAAGCTTATCACCAATACAGCATGTTTTGGCACTCGGCTTTGTAAATTACAAAAATGGTGCACTCGACTCGCAATCGCAAATGATAAAGTTTACAAGTTGCTTGCACATGATCGGTGGTTCTCTCCTGGTACTCCAGTTTCTTTCACCACTAAAACTGGTCACCATGATATATCTGAAATATTGTTGAAAGTGGTGTTAAACACAATAAATCAAATCAATCAAATCAAATCACGAGTTAGATACTTTCTAAGGACCATTTCACCTTCATTATAGAGTATGAGTTTTTCTCATTATTGAAGACCCTATTATGACAGTGAAATGTAGAACATCAATAAAGATGCTGTTTATTCATGAATTTCTGTCTAAGTAAGTGTAACATTGGGTATAGTATCTCGTATTTCCAAACCCATATTTGTTTCAGGCTAAAACATTGTTCTATATGAGAAATGACAAATTGCTTGAAATATGATGGAAAATATGATTTTTTTATTATGTTTTTCTCTTTTGTTTTAATTCAAGATTGCAATGTCATGGTCTCCTGCTGTGAACAGCAAATCAATACATGATTATGAAGTTGGATTGTCATCAACTCCGAATAGTGTTGCACCAGATGTTGTGTCCTTCTGGTCGTCCAAACATCACAAACACATCCGTTTAAATCACCCTGATGTCCCAGATGGAAAGGAATTCTACATTATTATCAAGTCAATCAGTAAATCAGGAGTAGAAGGCATACAGGTATTAAGATGTAGCTGAAAACCGTTATATGAAAATAATAAGCTAAAGAGTTCGTGGTCACTAGCAAATTACGATACAGCAGTGATAGACACATTTTGAATTTAATTAATTTTATAACCATTTTACTGCCACAATATAACTGAAATATTGTTAAACCCCCATTTATTTATTGATATTTGTTATGCACAAGTTGCTTGGTATGCATCTTTTCATGCAATGTCGAATCCAACAGAAAATGTTAAAGACGAAAGCAAATAATATGATAAGCTGTATACATTGGTGAAAAAGAATGGCATATCAAAACGGAATTCCTAATAAGAAAATAACTTATCTGTGATCAGTAGATAAATACTTAGTGTGTCCTGTTATGAAAAGCACACTCTTCCTGTTATGTATAATATGTTTGATAATATTTTACAGGGTCAGTTGTGAGTTTGAACCCCTCTCATGGCGAGGTGTACTCGATACAACATTATCTGATAAAATTTGTCAGTGACGTGCAGCAGGTCGGTGTTTCCTCTTGGTACTCCAGTTTCCCCCACGAATAAAACTGACCGCCACGATATACATGGAATATTAATGAAAGTGGCATTAAAAACCGTAACCCACATTTCACATTTTGATCGCGTTCTTTGGGAAATATTTTCAGAATAGCAATTGGGAAAAGATTTGATGCTGGTTTTTCATGGTGACCTATATCATGGAGAGTTGAGGGCCAATATTTTCTTTTTTCATATATTTCAGAGTGTTGGGCCATACATTGTTGACAAAACAAAACCCAAGTTTTATGGACGACAAATTGATGTACAGCAAGTGAACAACTATCTTACTGCAAATTGGTCAGCAAATGCATTTCAAGATTCAGATGACCCATATCCCATGAAGTTTCAATTTGCTGTTGGTTGGTATATAATCTCTATCCTCAATTGTTTATATTTTATTTTTATTCACATTTGCATGTCTATGCGTGTACAGCACAGATTTAATAAGACAAATGTTCGAAATACACATGGTCATAATCACAATATAAAACACTACCATTGATTGTTTAATCATAACAATAGAACATCTCCATTTATTTTTTCAAAAAATTATTCATAAAACAATGCATGCGATTGATATCTGTGTTGCGAAAAAATAAACATTAAACTCGACCATTCATATTTTTATTGATATCGATATAATATACTAACTTTACTATTTTTTCAATCATAAACATAAAACAATACATGAATGACCTCCTCATTTTAATAAAAAAAGTAGGCTTTAAGCTAATAAAACTAGCTATTACCCATCAATTTCTATTACTGTACCACGCCAGAAAAGTGAGCAGTCATGCATATTTGTATTAGCGGTATCAATTTTGCCTCTGTATCGACAATATTAATCTATTAATGTTTGGAACTATTCCTAAAGTGTGGTGTTTTTCGTTTTATTCAAACATTCCTTTTTATTTTTATTCACGAAGGTCACCAACCATATGTGTATGACATTCAGGAATTTCAACGCTTACAAGATGGTGGGCTATGTAAACATACAGTTCCAGCTACATGTACTGCTCTGTTAATTTCAAGTCTTAAATGGTCCCTCCACGGTCACCATAGCTACTATTTCACAATAAAGGCTACAAATCTGGCAGGGCTCTCTATAAGACAAACATCAGTAGAATATAGACATGATGTACAATTACCTTCTAGAGGAATTGTTACTGATATACCAGTCTCTCAAAGCTCAAGACAACAACCAAAGGTATATTCATATCAAATATAACATATTTTGTCATATCATAAATTTTAAAACATGATGTACAATTACATTCTAGATGTATTGTTACTAACATGTCAGTCTCTCAAAGTTCAAGTCAACAACCAAAGGTATATAAAAAGATAATTCATTATGTCATATCATATTATTTACAAGAATACCAGTGTTGTTTGCTAAATGTTAATTTGATACAACAACTCACTGATCTGTAGTGGACCTCTGAGATGACATGATTAACATTCCAATGAATTAGGAGATAACTGTATTGTATTTGAAAATCGCGAAATCGACAATTAATGCGTGAAATTTTCAAATACAATATAGTTATCTCCATTCTAATGTAATCATGTGTATAGATGTGTATTACCACATTATTGACAAGATGACGTAAGCGGTAATCAGCTAAAATTCTAAAAATATCTCATGCTATTTCTACCGTGGAATTGCTACCGTGAAAATTACAGCATTAAATCCACAATTGATGACGTGAAATTTTCAAATACAGTTATCTCCATTCTAATGTAATCATGTGCATCGCCACATTATTGACAAGATGACGTAAGTGGTAATCGGCTACAATTCTAAAAATATCTCATGCTATTACAACCGTGGAATTGATATCGTGAAAATTACAGCATTGCCGAATCACAAACCAGGAATATTAAACAACTACATTAGAATTAACACATATAAGGCCCAACGAACAAATTATACTAAAGCTTACAAGAGTCGCAATGTAAAAAGATAAATATGCATATCATATAATGATATTCAAGGCTGTCTGTTGTCTTTTATTGAACAAGTATTATACAAATAATATGGCATCTTTGCATCACAAAGTTGGGGCATATTACACTAGTTTTATTACGTTACTTTTTTTTAATTCCTGTACCTCGTCATTAGAGTGAACGGTCACACATATGGACGTGTGCTAGGGTTACACATTTTGCAGTCGTTTAGCGATTGTCTGATATATTTTGGAGCTATTCAGACAGAGTGATATTTATTTCCTATTCTAATTTGAAACAATATACGATAGCGGTGTACAAGTTTTAAACAAATCCCTAGTTCAACCTAACTACTGCCCAGTTAGTTTGAATATCTAATAAAAGTGTATGCTTTTTTTTCTTCTCTTTCTCAGAATCTCTATATATTTTGTAAATATTTTGTGATAATATTTCAATATAAATCTCAATGTTAAGACTTATTTGGATTTTGGAACTGTTCCGACAGTGTGGTATTTTTTGTCTTTCATTTTATTATCTACATTTTTTCTTGTAGGACATTGAAGATGTTGACTTTACTAAGGACAGGAATTCACTAGCAATATCATGGTCTGGTTTTGTACATCCACACCAGACTGTATTGTTTAGAGCTTGTATTGGTACAGTCCCTAAAACATGTGATGTGTTACCAATGGTAAACGTAAATATAACTGACCACAACCATATTTTCAGATCACTGAATCTACAACCACTACAGGTAAATAATGACTATAGATCAAATATATAATTCTCCCTCTCAAAATAAATATTTTCTCAATATAAAACAAAAAACTGATACAGTAATAAAAAAGATAGATTTCAAATTTAGTACACATGACACGTTTCTGTATTAAACTTCATCATGTACTCTCAAATCCAAAATATTTGAAAGTCAAATAAATCTAAATGTCATTGTCAACGAAAACTAGAGGGCCGAAACAAGATAGTTGTGGGTTTGTTATAACATCACATTTAACTTCAAATATCATACATGTTTTTATATCAACAATACAGAACATTAATAACACAAATCAGATATTTTCATAAATCATCTAATTAGTGTGGGACTATAAAATAATGACTTATAGGCTAACAAATTTTGCCTTAATCGAACATACCACGAATAATTCTTGATATATTACCCGTTAAAAGCACTTCATTTTTTAATAATAAATTAAAATATAATAGATTGGACATACCATACCCTTAATAACAATGCCATTATTGAATACGATAACTAACATTAAGTTCCGGTTTTACCTAGCACTGTGTTTGTAACAAGAGTTACACGACGGGTACCACATGTAGAGTAGAAACTGATGAACTTTCCGGAGCGCATGAGTTTACTCACAGTTTTAAGCGAAGTTCTCGATCATTAGTTTTGTGTATAGTGTTTTGTACCTCCTTTTTGTCCTTTTGTCTTTTGACCAATGTATTGCCTGCCGTTCTTTGATTAACGGTGTCTAATTACCCCCTATGTTATCTTCTAACTTTTCTTATAGATTTAAAATTTATTATACCTAACTTTTTACTACCAACGACATTATTGAATACCATGATTAACATTAAATCCCGTTCTTAAAGATCAGCATTAATTTGGATACATATTATTCTGTTATACCGACCTTTGGAATCCTATTCACCCGTTATTTTGCCATCTTTTCTTAAAATATACTTGATTTAAGACTAAGCACTTAATAATATTTTTTCCATTAAATTCAGAAATATTATGTTACACTTGAAGCTGGTACTACAGCAGGGACTGTAAATGTTAGTTCAGATGGCGTACAAGTTCTTGACATAAACAGAAAGCTTATTGGTATCGTTGTAAGAGATGGTACAAACTGCTCTAGTAAGTTTCTGATTTTTCACAGTAAAAAATTTCATATAGAACACAATTATAAGATGCGAATCATATTTTATAAAACAGTTGTCTTGCTAATGATGAGGAATGAGTAAAATATTTTATAATGTTGAACACAACAATATTATGTAGCCGAATATCCATTTATTTAGTATTTTAAGAAATTTGAGATAAAGACTGAAAAAGTTTGGGGAAATATGAATCATATCGATGGGGATCATCGTTGCTGTACTTATGACTAATATTGAAATCTTTGTTATTGATGTATAATAAGTGATTAACGATTTTTTTTTAAACGAGAGGACTGAGAAACTTCCTCGAGTTTTAAAAAACATCTTTAATTATTTTATCGCTATTTTGTATTCATAATTAGTAGTACATGACGGACGTATAGCCCAGAATTTTGAGGAGGAAAAAACGAGCTTGGTATGTGGACAGCACCAGGTGACACTGGGTGGTGCTTTTCGATACGAGGATAGCGCCAGGTGGTACCGAGTGGTGCTATTCGATACGAGGACAGCGTCAGGTGGTACCGAGTGGTGCTATTCGATACGAGGACACTATAAACTGGTATAATAAGGATTAGCCGGGTGCACCTTTTTTTCAGTTCCGTGCAGAAATTTAATTAAACATGTCATATTTAAGTGAAGGCAGTGAGATGTTGTTTGCATGTTTGTTTGTATTGTTTTAATTGGTGTATGTCTTAATAGTAATATTAACAAATTGGCGAAGTGTTTGATAATTCGTATATTGTAAAAGTAAATAAAACAAGTGGGTAGTGCTACCCGTACTAGCTTTTGGTAGGATGACACTACAAGCTGACACCATTTGCATTGCATATGTTGAAATTGGAATATCCAAGTCATGTCTATGAAGATTATTATGCGATGAAAGAGGTAGAATATATCCCTTTTCCTAATCCGTGTACCATTAATGTAATTAAACATATATATTTTTTTATATAGAGTGAAAGCTATGGTGTGTTGTTTTCATGTATGCTTTGTTTTAATTGGAGTATATTTGAATTGTTATCGCTAGAATAACTCCGTTGTCCAGACTGGCCGCTTTCGTGACCAGACATTGTGAAATTCATATATGATTAAATAAGTCCGACAAACCCCTTCTAGTGGTTACTTCAAAATAGTATCAAATTCCAACCACACCTATTTTAACTGGGGAGGGGGGTGTGGTTCAATGAGTTAAGTCGTTGGATTTAACAACTCATACAAGCCTATCACCAAAATGGCGTGGGTTCGCATCCGGATTTGTAAATTACAAAAAGGGTGCACTCGACTCGCAGCCGCAAGTGATAAAGGTTACTAGTTGCTTGCGCATGGTCGGTGGTTCTCTCCGGGTACTCCATCTTCCCCCACCACTAAAACTGGTCGCCATGATATAGCTGAAATATTGTTGAAAGTGGCGTTAAAACACCAAAAATCAATCAAAATCAACCTATTTTAACTGTAAGATATATTTTTATTGTTTCATACAAAAACAGCATGTTTCCCAGTGTAAGGAGAAATGATGACCATAAATAGTTATTCGTGTATAATGTTTCAGGTTATTTTCCAATCACTCTTATTTGATATAAAAGAACATATATATGTACTACTATTCTGTTTAAAGAAATTTTATTTTCAATCAGTGACAATATATGGTTATAAAGTTGTAATCTTAATTTAAATTGCCTTTGGCAGATTGAAGGTGTATATGGGGATATCACTATTCTTGTTTAGATAAAAAGGACAATATTTATAAGTAGCTTACTAACGCTTGATAATAAAAACGAATTTAATTAAACATTTAAACAAACTATCTGAGTGTTTCACACTACATGTATTGCTATAGTGATCACATTACATTCCGTATGGCTTTGTTGTGTGATTTTAGCAAATAACATGCTTGTCAAACACAATTTTGTACACTTTCTGTTCTGTTTTTGTTACAATATTAGTTGAATTTTTATCCCTTGAAATAATATTGTTCAAAACGACGACACTATCTTTTCTCTCCCCTGTAACCATGTCGTTCACCGTATCAAAATTTATATCAAGAGAGTTTTTATAATTCAACTTTATTCCTTTCACAACACACTTTGTAGAATGACCTTTATGATTCGAGGAAGCTGGTACGTGTAATTTTTCGGACCTGCTCCTATAAATGTTTTGATTGTATTTAGTCCTATTTTGTCACTTAATTCATCAGTCATGTCTCCAAGGTAATCACCACATTCTGGTTCCCATTCTCCTTTTTTACAAGAATAAATTACAGAGTCAGTGTCACAATAAAGCGTCCTTGTATTCAACCTTTCCAGGTATCCATATAATTTCACACGTGCTTGCACGGTAGTGTATGCTGCAATAACGACATTGGTTCTACCGGACACTTCTACAAAATCATCTAAGTATAACCAATCCATGTGAACCATTTCCTCTGATACAAAGCGAACGTTCTTAATGACTTGTCTACTACTTGTCATCATATCAAAATATGCAGATGGTTCTGTGATATATGTAGATTGTGTCAAGTTGGACTGTTGACCAAATTTTCCCCAAACAGCTAAAATATAAGAAAAATACTTTGGTATTCTATACAGTGAAAATAAAAATATTCATATATTAAATCTAAAACATCCAATCATACTGTTGTTATTTTCTTTGTTTACTTGTTCAGGTAAAAGTGGTTTGTTGTTGTTAGTCTCATGTATCGGTTGCATGAGCTGAACCACCTCTGGTCGTTCATATAATATGTACCTTCTCTGGGGTGTTTAGTTCAGTATTGAATAAACATTAAAAAAGAATTCATCATACCTGTTAAGCATTAATTTAGCCAAGCTACGTAGTCCAGGGTTCCATTTTATCTTGTCGGCATCTAACCAAATTCCTTCTTGTTGGTGGTAATCATTGATATATTTTTGACGATCTTCTTCACTTTGGCACCATTCCGGCCACCCACTTACCTCTTGCTTCAATTTTAAGAAAGTATTTACATATTCAGTAAATACACCTTCCTGTCTTGTTTATAAAAGGATACAAAGAAGTAACATCATAGTACTTGATGGTTTCGTCTATTCCAGCCTCTTTAAACAGTGTAAACACCTCCGTACGTCCCCCATAAAATGCGTCTCGTGGTTCTAAAGGCGAGACAATTTCGAGATATTCGATGTAATTTTGCAGTTGTTTACTTTCTTTACATTGTCGGTCGAATTCACATTCACACATGCATATGTATTTATAACCGTTTTCTTCCAGATACTTTCTTTTGTCTATAGTCCACTGATACAAATCAGCCATAGAACAATCAGTGACTGGATTTGTCGTGTTTCTAGCAAAACATTTTGGACAACCATGCCAGAAGCATCCATGGAATTCGTACACGATCTTTTCACCTGATGCATTTTCTTGATAGCCCTCTACTGTAAAGGGTCCTATTTGCATTTCACCTGCGTTCAGAGCATGTTGAATTTGAATGTTTTCGTGCGTGCACATGTATTTCAACCATTTTAAAGCTTTATTTTATTAATTTTGTTGTGGTCTATAGCCGTGAGATGGTATAATTCCAAGACTTTCCGGATCTAGATAATTTGTTCTAAATACCAAATTGCAAGCAGATGCAATAGTTATTCAATGTTCAAACGGATCGATACCTGACCCATTCTTTGTAGTTATTTCTATGAACATCTGTCTAAACTTTAAGCAAGACTGTCGTAATATGTCCACATCAGATCTACAGTACCGCAACAATTCTTCTTGGAAATGAAACGGATCGTTCTTGTGCTCTTCATACCATTCCATAAACACTTGACGCTTGTCTGGTTTCATTCCATTTGGTTGATAATATTGCTTATCTGGCAATTGTGAAAGTATAGCGCTTTGGTTTTCTTTCCGGTTGAATAAGTGCGGGAAATATCCTTTGTGTAATTCCTTCAAATCGAATGAATTTGGCAGGTCACCTAAAGCCGTAGGTAAAAGTTGATACTGTCCAAAAATCTGATTTTACATTGTGGGACGTAAATAGACAGATATTTTGATCCAGAGATCCAGAAGTGATAACTTCAGGAAGCATTGGATGCTTGTACAAATACTGGAATATCCAGTAACTATCATAGCCTTTGAAATTATGACATAAAACCGTAGCCCCATAGTTTTCCTCAGATATTAGCCATTGACAAAACTTTTCTGCTGTGTCATTTCCTCTAAAAACAACTTCATTTTTACCGCAATGCTCACATTCTCTTGTAGAGGAAATTTGCTGATCAATGCAGAAAGAAAATATCCGTTGGGCTACGCATAAATTAGGTTTATGTTTATACGACCGACACATTCTTTTTCTGCCATTCTTGCATTTGCCTTCCTCATCTGGTGAACAACCAAGCTCGCATTCTAGGATGTCATCTTGTGTGCACTCAAAAGTCAAAAAATATATAGTTGGATTCATTTTGGACAAGTTCGTGGTCAGTCAAGTTGACTGGCTGTAATTCTTCTTTTGTGGTATTTGGCAGCATGTAATATTTGTGACCTTCCTCAAAGAAATCATTGCATGTTTTGCAGTAGCGTTCTCCACATTGATGTCGTTTCTTGTGCATCTTTTTGTTAATCAACTGGTTGCACGTTGTACATTTATGATGAGTATTACACGTAGAATTGCCATATTTGGTAAATTCTTTATGTTTCATAAAACAAGTTTTGTTTTTAAAATTTCTGTTGCAATCTTTACAATATGTCCAACTTTCAATTTCATCTGCATGTACATGGTGAAATAAATCACAAGGGTTATAACATTTATGTCTTGCTACATGGTCATATCCTGTTTTGCATTTAACACAAAAATAACTTTTACTAAGAAAAGCTGGCATACTGGTTATGACATCGTAGTGATCATCGTGATGATAAATATATCAACGTTTTTCCTTTTCTGGTACGGAGTAAATGATACCATTGAAATATTCTTTCGAGATAACATTTATTTGGTAGTCCGCCATAGTCTCTTGAAACAGCTTTATCTCGTTCAACCCACATTATTTCAATGGTACTCCTGCTCGTTGATGCAAATCAATTGCTAACTCTTTCTGGATAGTGCATCCTTGTCTAATGCTGTTCCATTTTTCGTGCCCTTCTAGTTTTGCTTTGGCGGTTACCAGTGCTCTTACACAGCAAAGATCGTCATCATTTTCAATTCGTATGAAGCATCGTTTATCTTTCATCACCTTTGGAAGATCAACTTAATGACATCTCTTACCAACACCACCTTCACGTGTGTCATTTCTATGTCGAGACTTTCATCCAAAACAAACTCCTCATAAGATTGTAAAATGCGTTCTATCTCGGATAGAAGTCGATCGGCATTTAATTCAAATACCTTTGTGAATGGTATAGTTATCGGACAATCTAACTCAGGACATTGCACACTCAATCTAACCAAGTCTGTTGGATCCATAAATTCGGTAATATTAATGATAATTGATAATTGATTGAAAAAGTGTCCTCAATGTTCTCAGTATATCTGGAAGATTGTCCACTTCGATGCCTTTAAAAGTAAACTTATAATTAGTCGAAGTTGTACGAAATTTTGGAATGTATGATTGGTTTTCTACTCGCAAAGTATAAAACTCGTGTGGGTCAGCATCTCTGGGCAGCCTTCTTCTTTTCTGTGGCATATGTTCATTTTCATCATTCTCAACGGGTCTTTTAATAGCACCACCATATTGGTTGTAGTGTTGTTGTCGATGTCGGTTTAGGTTATCTTGCTGCTGAATAATTTACCACATTTGGGACATACAAATGACGAATTGTCTGAATGTCTTTATTGATGTCTGATAAAATTATCTTTTCTGTTGAAAGATTTATTGCAAATCTCACACCTGAATAAGTCATTGTGGTTCAGGAGACGACAATGTTGTTGTAGACAGCTATTAAAGTTTGAAAAAGTAACGCTACAAGTTGAACATTCATGTTGACGAGACATCTTGCCGATTGGACGTTCCATCTTGAAATGAAGAAAATCTGAAATAAACAAGGTAATATATGTAAGATATCAAATCACATATAAATATATTATTTTTCAAACTAAACTGTCATTCTTATTAATGCTGTACAGGAGAAAGGATGGAAGGTTTAACATGTCCAGAATGCCACTTAACATTTTTTAGGAAAGATGCCATGTTGAGACATAAAAGAAATAAACATGGAACAACTCAACCGTATCCGCAAAGCACTTATGCATATCCGCCGCCGCAGAAGGGTATCATACAAACGCCGCCGCAGAAGGGGATTATACCACTGCCGCCGCCGCCGTAGGAGGAGAATATATCCCCACCATTTCTGCCAGAGGGAGAGAGTATTTATACACCAGAAAAAACAGAGCAATTTGTGTTTAAGCATCTATTTACGATGACGGCGAGCGGGCCGACAGCTTGTGGCAAGACATATTTTGTCAAGATAATGTTGCAAAATATAAACAAAATGTGTAAACCAACACCCGAGAGAATCATCTGGCTTTACAAACGATGGCAGCCACTCTATGATGAAATACAGTGGACTGTTATACCACATGTAGAATTTGTACAGGGGATACCTGTAGATTTAGACAAAGACAGTTATTTGATCCCAGAGTACGAAACATGATAGTTATGGATGATCTAATGTCTACAGTCGCTAAAAATCCTAGAATAACGGATTTGTTTACAGAGGGAAGTCATCACATAAACTTATCTGTGGTTGTATTAAATCAAAATCTGTACTTCAGTAAGGATCCTACCCAAAGAAGAAATTGTCATTATTTGGTTTTATTTAATAATCCTGTAGATAAACAATCTATCATGACTTTAGCAAGACAGATGTATCCCGGGAAGATACAATATTTCATGGATAAATTTTCGGATTCGGTTCACCAACCTTTTGGATACCTCCTTATAGATCTTAAAACTACAACTCCCGAAGAACTACGATTACGAGATAACATCTTTCAACAATCTAACGATTCTTTACTTTGTGAAACTAATGTCGACACCAAAAAACATTTACCTATATTAAATGAAATACACAGAGATGAACTTCATTTTCTAACCGATTCTTCAAGTGATCAGACGTACGATCAACTGCTGCCAAAGATGATTTCATGTGACGATTGTGGCGTAGTATTGGAGAGTTTGCACGATTTACAAAGACATATCAAAACTTGGTGTTACGAACAAAATCCACTCAAAAGAAAACAAACGGAAGCTCTTTATGAGGAAATGGAACCAAGCAAAAAAGCAAAATCAGAACAGACATCCATAATAGTGATTAATACTACAGACGAAAACGTTCACAGCGACGAAGGGGAAGTTTTTAATACTTTTGCAGAAATGGCAAGAGAAGATAATAAAGAAGAACGGCAATCAAAAATTGAAAAATACATGAAGACAGGATTGTCTGAAGATGAGGCCACGGATAATGTGTTTCATTGCTGAATAAAATATTTGTATTAACTATTTGTCTTTCTTTGTATATGAATACTTCCATTCATACAAATCCTATATTCTACTTATCCGTGAAAATTAAATGACCACTCTGGTATCGATACTCACCTTGTCGGATTAAATTCCTAGGTATCTTCTTCACAACAAATTACCTGTATAACAAATGACCAGCGTCAAATATCTGTACCATCCCATATGTTTAATACTTTATAGGATTAAATCTATGATTTTGAATTTGATGAGAATGTATTTAACACTTACTGACTGCAAAGTTTGAGAACTACTATTCATTAATATGTATATTTTTCTTAGTAATTAAGAGGTAAGCTTAATTGATATAGTATCCCGTTAATGAATTAAAAGCATTATCTTATAAAATTCGACAAATTTTCTTTAATTTATGGGTCGACTGGGCTTACAATTATCTTGCGTTCATATTAAAAGCGGATAGAAAAAAAACATAAACTCTATTACTGCGGCACATTATGATCATTTCAAAGTTTGTGATGTAATACCTTGTATGAAAATTACATTTTCACACCCATTTTGAATTTTTTCACAGCACATCCATCATTGTCCGTGTGTTCGTCGAGCGCAGAACTTCAAATGACACTTCCTTTCGGTTGGCGCAATATTCAAATGACAATATTATGAATTCAAATTAATGCAGTCTTGCGTTACTAAGCATTTATGAATGCCGAGCTATTTAAAATGGTCAGTATGCCCGATGGGGTTATCTCATTGAGATAAACAGATAAATGTACATACAAATGGTTACACTTTTAAAATTTTAGTTTATGGCAAACAATTAACAAATATAATTATTGAAGGGCGTTGAATTAAAAACAATACAATTATGGAAAAAAACACTTATTACTAGTATCACATTATACATATTTTTATTACTGGTTATACGATTCTATGTTGTCTTACGTTACTAATCATCTTATGAATGTCGACCTATTTAAAATTAAAAATTCAAATGGTTAATCATCCCAACGGGAATAGTTAATCAAAATCAATAAGCATTCAAAATCTAATGATATTTAAATCTTCAAGTTGGTTGTGTAAAGACATTAATACCCACTTAAAATATACTCCAATTAAAACAATGCATACATGAAAACCAATGCTTTCACTCTATAAAAAAAATAGATCTGTCTTATTACATAAATACACGGAAATGAAAAAGGTGCACCAGGTTAATCGTTATTGTACCAGAAAAGCTCAAAAAGCTCCACACAGAACCACCTAGCAATGTCCTCGTATCAAATAGCACCATTCGGTACCACCTGGCGCTATCCTCGTATCGAAAAGCACCACACAGTGCCACCTGGCGCTGTCCACATACCAAGTTCGTCTTTTCCTCCTCAAAATTCTGGGCTATATGTCCGTCATGTACTACTATAATTAAATAATTTTTGTTGAGATACTGACATTTTTTTTAAACACAATTACTATTTTATATCGTTAATCACTTATTATCAAGGATTTGGTAATGTGACGTCATTATAACGTCATATTAGAAAACAACGATAATACTACATGCGTCCTTGACAGCTCTTAGTTACTGGCGATAATTGTCCATCTCACTCTACTAGCGTGAGATGGAAAATTCTCAGATAGCAAAATCAAAGGAAAATACCGCAAAATAGCGATAAAATGTAATACTGATTATCTTTCTAAAATTTGACAGTTTTTTTTTAATTTAAAACGATATACAATGTATATTATTTCTTTATAGATCAACATAAAATGAAACAAAGCCATCATAGCAAGGTATACTTATCTCTACTATAAACTGCACATTATTATTATTTTTTTAAATCTCAAACAAATAGTTATCGATTTGCTGCTTTTGCTGTAAGCTCGCTTTTGAATTGTATTTTGATTGTAAGGTAGATTTAACTTTCTAAGTACAATTATTGTTAGAGCCCGGGTGGCTCAATGAGTTAGTAGTTGGATTACATAATTATTATATATACCATGGATCTTACGAATTAACTTATTTAAACAAATGAATGCGAAGGATGAGTTGGTTTAAATAAGTTCATGAGTAAGATCCATGGTATATATGGTTTGTAACAGAAATTACATGATTGACGTCAAAGTATGGAATAACATCAGAATATGACCTCAAAATCATGGAATGACATCAAGATCTTCATGTTAGACCATGATTTGTAAACGTTCACAATTTTTAAGTTGATTACTGCATAAAAACATCAAAGGAAAAATGCTTATTTATGTTACAACAACTGATACAAGGCTATCACCAATACAGCGTGGGTTCGTATCCTGCTTTGTAAATTACCAAAAAGGGTGCACTCGATTTGCAGTTGCAAGTGATAAAGTTTACCAGTTGCTTGCCCATGGTAGGTTGTTCTATTCGTGTACTCCGGCTTCTTCCACCACTACAACTGGTCGCCATGATATAGTTGAAATATTGCTGAAAGTGGTGTTGAACAAAACAAAAATCAAATCAATCAAATCAACAAATATTGTTTGTATCTCAACGAGATTCAACCACGATTCACTCTGGTGATTATTATTTTTTTAAATTTCTGTATATTTTCACATTGCGTTTATCACTCCAGATAGTCATTTGTTTTGTTTTACCTTTGTTTTATCTTATATTTTATTTGCATTGTTTTGCCTAAACCAGATTTTTAATTATTATTATTTGCCATTGATAAGTGAAAAATACTAAATGATCGCATCATTTAACTGAGAGAGCCCCCCCCCTTCCCCCACAATAAAACTCGCTTAGTCCCCCTAATCTTATTGAATGGCCTGTGCCAAGCCAGAAAAGTGAGTTTCTTACATATATCGATACATGCAATTATCGTTGAAATTAAATTCCAGTAATTTTCCTGAATGTGAATGATCTTCTATTTTTGTAGGATACAAGGCCTAAATGTGCAGAGGATGTTGATTATCAAACATCAACTACAACACTACATGCCTATTGGACAATACCAAACGTATATGATGCATACATTTTAGATTCTGTTGTCAAAATAGAAGAACGGATTATTGGAGGTAAATATTTATTTAGGCACATATGAATCTGGTATAAGTTTCTTTTTATATAGGAAGTCCTAATGATGTAACTAGCAAATGAATGTTGCTTACAACATTGATAGAAACGTTTGAATAAGTCGTGAATTGAAAGAGAGACAACACAATGGCCAAACGACAAAAGGACAAACAATGATCTACAAGGTATTAGAGAACTAACGATCGAACAATGCGAACCCAACTGAAACCGGGGGTGAACACAGGTGCTCTAATGTTACTCTTGTTACCCGGTGCTAAGTACATGTAATGTTTTTTAATTGGTACATGTAAAAACACGAAGTTTGAGATCAAATTCACATTTAGATACTAAAAATAGTAGATTGTAAGCAATGCCCATATGTAGTGAAAGCTAGGAAAACTTTATTGTGTGCATTCATCAATTCAATATAATTGGGAGCACAAATAGAAGCATAGTGAGTGATTTTGGAAATTTATATCATGAAAGACAATAGACAAAGGAGCAAAACTAGAGAACAATGCAAACAAATAGCAACTCCAGTGAAAAATACCATTAAACAGTCGTATCATCTTTATTGATAACGTTGATATACAATGCTTATTTGGTTAAATTAAACACAGTTCTGATATTTACCGTGGTAACATGTCGACAAACAGGTGAGGCATGGGATCCTGTACGTGTCAGTCAATCTATGATAATTGGGTTGAGCGAAGAAGATACAGTACTCATGTCTTTGTGGTTTGAAATTTTGTCTTTTTTCACGGTTTAGCTTTGTCTTGATCACTATATAATTAAATCATCATGTTCGTACTATGATGTTCTAAGAGTATTTTTAAAAGGATGATTCCCATATTGAAGTGACAAAACAACATAAGTGTTCACATCAAAATATACATTATTGTATCATCATATAATTTTCCGGATATCTTTTAAGATTAAGAAAATTAGGACTTTATTATAGAAAATCAAACTAAACAAGCCATTCCAACTTTTAAAGCACCACCTATTGTCTTTCTTATCTTCTTTTTAAAAGGCTTTGCATAAGTTTGAATGCACTTGAACATTTATATACAACTAAAGTTAACTTTCATTATTTGTTTATTTTATTCACAGCGGTTTGGATGCCTTTTAAAGATTTCCAGTATGTAGAAAAACATCGCTACGTTTCACTAAATGATTTAGATCTACAACCGGGGAAATCCTATAGGGTTGTTTTCAAGTTTTGTGCTCAACATCTGTGTTTTCCGTATATCTCTAGCAATGGGGTCACAATCATCTATAATCCGCCTGTAACGGGTAATATTTCTGTGGAAATAAAGAATATATCGCTAACTCATCAAGAGGTAAGATAGCATACGTTACTCTTTATTCGGACATTAAACTCTATATTTGTAAAACACAGCAATTTAAGTATTGCTCGTTGGTGACCTGCTCCAACGTTAAACAATAATCATTGTGGCGCACCATGTGAAAATTCTTGCCATTTCTTTTTTGATTGTGATAAATATACGGGTAATAGGGAAATATTATTTAATTGTCTTAATTGGTTACCTTCTAACATTAACATTGATGTAAATCTACTGACAAAAGGAAGTGATTTCCTAACATATCAAGAAAATACAACTATTTTTAAATATGCTTTTAAATATATTAAAGACTCAAAAAGATTTACAATTGTCTAAATGATCTAAAGAACCAACACACATCTCCAAAAGTATTTATTCATATCTCTTTTCTTTCGTATATTGTCTCTACCTATGTTTTTGTATATAATCATTCTGTGTTTATTTATCTATATGCATATTATATACATATTATATCATTCCATTGCGCATGCTACTACATATTGTAAATAATTGTATTCGGGAGAAGACTTCATAAGTTGGAAAAACTTGTGTCCGATCCCTGTTTGTTATATTTAGCAAACAAAAATATGTTTAAACTAAAAAACAATAATCAATCATTTCGCTTTTTTCCATTCAGCGCACTGTTTATGTATTTGCTAATATGTTAAAACAAAATAAGAAAGAAAAGGGTTTTTATTCATTACGTGGCCATATTTGAACATATTAAACATTGTCCCAGCATTGTAAGCACTCCTTGCATGCCATGAAGGTGACGGTAGTACTAACATGAGATCAATGAATAAGTAGCTCATTCTAATGGAGGATGTGAACTCACGTGAATACATTGTTCTATCACTGTGAACATGGTTAAATGTGCTACGATATTTGACTTTATTATATGACTATAAATATTTCTTTTATCCGATTCGCTAAAAGCATGAACTGTTTCCTTGATAAAACGTTATGCATACTCTCTAATCCTTCAATTTCTGCAAAGGGGCCTTTGGAACGGTATATTAACCTCACGTGACGCTAAAATTGGAAAACCCCTACTTTTAATTCGGTTGTTTCGAATCATTTCCATTCCGTCAAAATTTTGTTATTTTCGTCTGCCAGATCACGTGATTTCGATGGAACTGCTGGTCCTGAGCTTCCGGTGTCAATGTACACAACAAAAACTCCAATCGATATGTGCCGTTTTAACGTTTGATTCTCAAATTAAAAAATATCTTAACATTTTCTGTAAAAGACAGATATCAATTAAATTATTTTATTTGTATCAAAGACTTCAACGCAGAGACAAATAATTCTTTAAAATTAAATTTGTTTTCTTTCTTTATTTGCGGCTGTCGGCATCATGAAAGGAAAACGATCTGCCTTTATGTATATATTTCTTATATAAGACAGATAGTGGGGTACCGAACACCAGTATTTATTCAGCGGTTTCCTTGGCGTCTCCATATTACAATTACTTATAATCTACCGCATCTACGACTATGATATGCTGACGTTGTCACAGTAATAGCGTACGCACTGGAAGTCACCTGCCTATTTGTTCAGACGTCAAGACACGAAAAAGACGGAACGTGGTCGGAATTGACATGATTCGAAACAACCGCATTATAGCATCACGTGAGTTTAATGTAACGTTCCAAAAGCTCATCTGGGACGATCTAAATTAATCTTTGAAGTATGCATAAATCTATCTTGTTATCATTAATATTTACAAAAAATGCATGTAGTGTTTAATGTCAATTTATAAAACATGACCAGAGGGCATTAATAACATTTTCATATAATAAAACAATTACTGACTTTCATTTCGATTAATATAAGATATTGTTCCAAGATATATGATATTTACCTCGTCTTCTGCCTCGGTGCATATCATATGTCTTGGAATGATAGATCCTTATGTTAACCTCAACAAAAGTCAATAATTGTATATAAATGATTTGTTATATTTTACATAACTACAGATGATATTTGATCCACATCAAATGCTCTTTGTCAATACAACGTACTTCACTATCTTTAATAACATACAAGCATATACCTTTTAATAATACCAACCAATGTCTTTTAAGTCTGCAGAACAAAAACATTACATTATCAATAATCTCTGGAATGCTTAATCAAAGAAAATATTGTGTCTATTGTCTAAACTGTGAACGCGTTTTGTATTTTCTATTGTTTTGCTATGGAATATCTACTTGTGTGTACATGAAGCGTTTCTACAATATCCTTGATCATGTACACACAATTTCTATGGATGCCACTTATATCTATTTTAGCTCTCTGTTTTATTTGAGAAAATGAAAGATCCTGATATAGCAGATTCCAAAGAAGCCAGAGATGTGGTTGGATTTTATGAGTGGGCGTTGGGTGATGATGTCGGCATACATACAACATGGAATGGAATTGTGAAGGACATTTCTGTTGATCCAGATTACGTAAGTTTATAAAACATTGATGGTAACAATGCATGAAATAAGTGTTTTAATTGTTAATGTCAAGCTAATTGAGCAAACAAATAGCAACTGTTCAAATGAGCATCCAGAATTACCACATTCAAATTGATATGTGTGTAAATGGACAAACTGTATACAAAAAACAACAACACAATAGTACACACATAAAGGAAAAAACAGAATTACGGATTAGCAGGTACTACAGTTTCTCCTTCTCCTCTAATGATACCCTTTGTGAACTGTGTGTATTTTACGCTGAAATTGCAATGGACATCACACAATGGAACCAATAATATAGCGTTTGTCAAAGCCCTTATAAAATAAAATAACACAACACGACCTGAGAGTAACCAAAATGAACAAACTAAGCAGACATTAAATAAATTTTATCAATTGATACATATGTTTATTACTTTACAGATCAAATTTATTATTCCATTAACTACCAGCATGGATTTCACAAAATGTCGTAAAATTTATGTTCGAGGATACAATAAAGCTGGAGTATGGTCCACAGTCTCCACAGAAATCAAGAAATGTATTATTGATGATGGCAATTCACTAGTTGTACCAAATATAGCTATTGATGCTATAGGAGGACAAGAGTTTAGTATGGGTATGTTTTAACTTTGGTATATACTCCATAAAGCCGTCAGTATCTTATTTTTTATGGTTATGGTCATCACTGATTTTAGAGCACAACACTGATATAGGTTCCAGCCCCAGTATCCACATATCCAATTTTTAGATTTCCAGACAACAACGCAAGACCAGGATCTCGTTAATTAGTGTCTCTATATTAGACTGTGCTTTTCTTTACCAAATAAGTCTGGCAGTTAAGATACATTAGACTCATTATGGAAAGAGACGATGAGCGCAAATTCAATGTTTATATTCCAAGATTGTATTTATTTTGTTTGACCATTAAACAAACTCCACATGATAAAACTTAGTGCATGATGGAATGGCATAATACACTAAGTATAATGTTATTGAAAAAATTGTTTATAGTATACTATTTCCAAATTACCTCATATTACGCCTTTAAAAACTGCATTAATTATCCTGTGTATCATCATTCATGGTAGAAATGTTTCATTCTTTTGAAATTTGAAAAATATTATCAAAAGATTGTGTAAATAAGTTACCTCACAAGTTATAATTTGTTCAGTCATATTAAATGTTAAACAATAAATTTGGGTATTCAGTAAATTTTCTACAGAAAATATATTTTATCAAGTTGTAAGGCCATATAGATTTTTATTGTACATTGTACTAGCGTAAAACGTAAACAATGAGTTAAAATGTATCTTAAATGCGATTAAAACAAATATTTCTAGCATCTTACATCAGCATTAGAACCATAATAAAGCCCTAGTTGTAAAGATTCTGATGCTTAACACCACTGTCATCTATATTTCAGTTATATTGTGGGGATCAGTTTTATTGGAGGGTCCGGGTGGCTCAATGAGTTAGGTAGTTGGATTACCAAACAACTCATACAAGCCTATCACCAATACGGCGTGGGTTCGCGCCCGGCCTTGTAAATTACAAAAAAGGTACACTCGACTTGCAGCCACAAGTGATAAAGTTTACCAGTTGCTTGCCCATTGTCGGTAGTTCTCTCCGGGTACTCCGGCCTTTTCCACCACTAAAATTTGTCGCCATGATTTAGCTGAAATATTGCTGAAAGTGGTGTTAAAACAGCAAAAATCAATCAAATCAACCCGTTTTATTGGTGGAGGAAACCAGAGTGTCCGGTAAAAACCACCGACCTGCCGCAAGTTACTGACAAACTTTATCATATAATGCTGTATTGAGTACACCTAACCATGAGTAGGATTCAAACTCAAATGTCAGAAGGAAATGTTACATGTAATGAATTCCGATAGAAATAAACATTAGAATACACTTTGAATTATGTGTAAATCAAATTAAATGCAAACAACAAACTTTCTTTTTTTTAGCAAAATAATTAGAAATTATATAAGTTTGTATGTGTGTTTTTAGATGGAAACAAACGTGATGGTTACGGACATGCTATCTTCTTGGAAAAAAATGGTCGATGGGAAAAACCTGATGTTGACTATACTCCTTATAAAAACATACTGTCAGCCACATGGCCGTTGTTACGAAATGGTAATTACTCGTGGGCCGTTATTGATGCAGAGAATTTAGATGTCACAAGTTATTATAAAGATGAATCCAAACTGCAGCTGACTGATCCTTGTTCTCATCCAGATGCCATCAAATGTGGAAATACAGGTATTATAACTTTAATTAAAATGAAATAATAGGTTAAAAAATAATACGGAATCGTATTAGGAATAATTATAAAAATAAATTAGGATTTCGACTCAAGCTTTGGACTTTTAAATATCGTAATTTCGATTATTTAAGCATCCCTATTATAATATCATTATATATATATATATATAATGTCCTAATCTCACAGTAAGGATAACTATAAACAACTGTTCTGAGTTTAGGCTCAATTCTGACATATTCGAAATTTCTACTATCGAACTCATCAAATACACATTCTAATGTAGTTGTTTAATATTTCTGGTTTGTGATTGGACAATGCTGTAATTTGCAAGGTATCAATTCCACGGTTGAAATATCATGAGATATTTTTTTTTAGAAATGTAGCCGATTACCGCTTACGTCATCTTGTCAAAAATGTGGCAATACACATCTATACACATGATTACATTAGAATGGAGATAACTGTATTGTATTTGAAAATTTCATGGCATTAATTTTCGATTGAATGGTGTAATTTTCATGGTATCAATTCCACGGTTGAAATTGTGATATCATGAGATAGTTTTAGAATTTTAGATGATTACCGCTTACCTCATCTTGTCAATAATGTGGCAACATACATCTATGCACATGATTACATTAGAATGGAGATACCTGTATTATATTTGACAATTTCACACAATAAATTGTCGATTTAATGGGTGCAAATATTCGTTTACTGGCTCCACTATCGCGTCGACAGGAAACTTAATTTGCGACCATCAAATATCCAGTTGATTCCGTGAAATTTCAAATACAGTACAGTTATCTCCTAATTTTACCAATGTCGTTTATCCTTACCGAAAATTAAATACGCATACGAACCTGGAATCAGTTATAATGAACACAATGATTTCATTATATTATTGCAAACAAATGAAACCAAAACGTAATTTAATGTTTGTATTTTTCTTTTCAGAGAAGGAATATGTTAATATAATTTTCAATACAAAAGAGGAACTAGAACATGGAAAGAGATATGTAGTATGCATCCATGCACCAGAACGGATGGTACAATATGAGAAGTGGACTGAGGTGTTGAAAGAGGTGAAAACATGTAGTAATGGTGTCACGGTTGACTTAACACCACCCACACCAGGTCATGTGTGGATAGGTGTCGAATCTGCAAGAAAATATCAGGTATGGTCTGTCAAAAACAGACGATCTTTCAAACTTTCTATATGTATGTAAAGAGTATCGATTTTGCTCCTGTTTCTACAATTTTGTGTTGGAGTTTGGAGGTGTGGTAAAAGTTATTTTTTTTATTTTTTTTAAAATCCTGTCTATTGTTATCTGTTAATCCATTGCGACTAAAACAATGTATTTGTCTATATATTATTACCTGAATAGTACCACCTGTGTCTGTACTCGGTCAGTTAAATTGCAATCATTCTTTTTGGTTGATAATAAAATAAACATTGGGTTCGTTTGCAATAGCTACAAGCCTAAAGTAGTGAGGAGTGGTTTTTATTAATGCTAAATTAGCGATTTTGCAGCTATATCGTGGCGAGAACCAGCTGCATTCGATGGTATAAATGATATCCACTTTCTACTAGACCAACATGCTTAGCTGGATTTTTATAGTGCTATCTTTCTCATAAATGCTCCATGCTTAGCGTACTAGCAACAAAGACTAATTTTATAGACTTCAGTTTGACTCGACAGGGGTTCAAACCCACGAACTTCTGCATTCAAGAACGAATTCCATCAAAGATGAGGCTCAAGCTTAATTTATCATGGATAATTAAAACAAACTAAGCCAATATATCTTTTGCACATTTCCGATTGACTTCTAAAATTATCAAATTTATTTGTACCTTTTTAAGGAGTCATTTCCTTTACGTAGGGTAAAATTATACCTGTTTCATGCAAGAGCAATTAATTTGACTATAATTTTCTGATAATTTTGTAGATATTTGGACATTAATATAAGTATTATGAATATTTCTTTTTCGTTTTATTACTTATAGTCATCATCATCAGATATATTTGTAAGCTGGGAATCATTTACAGATGTAGAGGAATATAAGAAGACAGTACATAATTCAGGAATTAAGGCATATCAAGTAGGTATAGGTAAGTAAAGTAGAGGAGTATAAGAAGACAATACATAATTCAGGCATTAAGGCATTTCAAGTTGGTAGAGGTAAGTAAAGTAGAGGAGTATAAGAAGACAGTACATAATTCAGGAATTAAGGTATATCAAGTTGGGATAGGTAGGTAATGTAGAGGAGTATAAGAAGACAGTACATAATTCAGGAATTAAGGCATATCAAGTTGGTATAGGTAGGTAAAGTAGAGGAGTATAAGAAGACA
>MJUT01025035.1:346244-363342 GCA_002080005.1 Gigantidas platifrons
TATAGGTAGGTAAAGTAGAGGAGTATAAGAAGACAATACATAATTCAGGCATTAAGGCATATCAAGTTGGTATAGGTAGGTAAAGTAGAGGAGTATAAGAAGACAGTACATAATTAAGGCATTAAGGCATATCAAGTTGGCATAAATTTTAAATAAATATTTTTGTTCAATATCAAATTTAAAGGATGCAAATAAGGTTTTACCGGATTTTGATTGTAGATGCTTGAATGTTCTTTCTGATATTGAAGTTTGTGAACAAGATGTTATAGATATAATTTCCACGTTGAATGTATATAAGGCTGTTGGACATGATATTATAAGTAACCGAATGTTATTAGCTCTAAAAAATGAAATAGCAAAACCACTGTCCATGTTATTCAATCGATCGTTACAAGAATTGGTTTTCCAGATCAGTGGAAAATTGCACATGTCATTGCTTTGTTTAAAAAGGGGGATACATCTCTACCCTCAAATTATCGTCCAGTCTCCTTATTGTCATGTGTTAGCAAAATATTTAAAAAAAATGTTTATAAACACATTTATAATCATCTGGATATAAATAAACTTGTATATAAATCCCAGTCAGGGTTTCTGCCAGGATATTCAACTAGCCATCAGTTAACTGAACTTTATGATATCTTACTTGCATTAGATATAAAACAAGTAACTAGCATAACCTTTACAGATATTAGTAAAGCCTTTGATACAGTTTGGATAAAGGCGCTTATATTAAAACTCGAGAAATATGGCATCAAATGGAATCTTCTTTTCTGGTTAAAAAGTTATCTTTCAAGACGAAAACAACGAGTAGTTATTAAAGATGCAATATCAGGTACTGGGGAATTAAAAGCTGGTGTGCCCCAAGGGTTGATATTGGTCCATTGCTTTTTCTAATTTTTATAAATGACGTAGCAGACAATATGACTGGTTTTGGTAGACTATTTGCTGATGACACTTGTATTGGTCATACGGCACATAATGAAGAAAATTTACATACTTTAATAAGTACAGATTTCGAATATTTAAATGCATGGTCATATAGATGGCTTGTGAAATTCAATTCCAATAAAACAGATATTATGATTTTTAGTACTAGGCATTTAGAAAATAATTCAATATTTGACTTTAATGATATTTCACTATCTCCTGTGCATATGCATAAACATTTAGGTGTTATTTTCTGCAGTGATTGTAAGTGGACAAAACATATTGATGTACTGATTGAAAGAACTTTTAAGCAACTTAGCATATTAAGAAAACTTAAATACAGATTAAAAAGGGATTATCTTGAAAAAAATATATTTAGTTTTCATTCGAACTAATTTGGAATATGCCTCAGAAGTTTGGGATGATTGTGGACAAATAAATTGTAATCGTCTAGAAAAAATTCAAATAGAAGCAGCGTGCATAGTTACTGGATTATCTATATATGCTAGTTTTGATTCAATCTACAAGGGAACGGGGTGGGAAACATTAAGTACAAGAAGGGAAGTTAAAAAACTGCTACTTTTTTTTTATTACAAAATTGTCAATAAGGAAGCACCCGATTATTTATATGAATTAGTTCCGCCTTTAGTGGCAGCAAACGTTAATTATAATTTACATAGCAGTCACAATATACATGTCCCTTTTAACCGTTTGTCTGTTTACCAAAATTCTTACTTTCCATGTACTATTCAAGCATGGAATTCTTTGGATCTAACTATTAGAAATGTTTCTACGTTTTCCTCTTTTAAGCTAAAACTTCAGCAAATATTTTTTTACTAAGAGGAGAAATCCTCAATATTATTCTGTAGGTGACCGCTCTCTCAGTGTATTACACTCTAGAATGCGAAATAAATGCAGTGCATTAAATGCAGATTTATATCATACAAATTTAATTGTAAATTCTAACTGTTTATGTGGATATCTAAATGAAAATGCAGAGCATTACTTGTTACACTGTAACAGATTTACCGTAACTCGTATTATTATGTTATTTGAAATAAATAAGTTGAATTTGATTGGAATTCCGGAAAGTATTGATTTATAATTATTCGGAAATCAAACATTTAGCTGTGATGTAAATTGTTCCATATTTTTGGCAGTACAAAAATACATTAAAGACACTTGTCGCTTTTCTATGTCATGATTATATATATGTGTGAATTAATCTTATTTGTAACATGTAACAGGTTAATAATGGATTTACGTCTTACTTTATTGATCAAGATCGTATGAACTAGTTTCGAGACAGTCTCATGCAAATGGATTAACGATTCGTCATATCATAAACTAGAGTTTTTAACAATGATTTAAAAAATAAAGCAATACACTTACCGAATGTCAATAGAAGAATGCGTCCTCCCTAAATCATCACATTCTAACTACCTTTATTAAGTACCCACTTTAAATATAAATCCATTAGAAAGTTAAATCCCAATTTAATGTTCGGTGTGTTCGTGTCATTAAAATATAATGGCGTGTTCGATTAAGTATACTTTAGCTTGGATAATCCATTTGCATGATGCTTCACATTTTCAGTTTTTGTTTTTGTTTGTTTTTTTTTCATGTCTTTACTTATTATGAAATATGTATATAATATTATATAAGTTCATTTTGTATTTATTCATGTCTGTATTGGAGAAAACGTTTCTAAGTTGTGTCCTATCCAATTGTTTATTATTGAACAATAAAATATGTTTAAATTATCAAGTTGGTATAGGTAAGTTAAAAACTTTGCAAACAACTAAGTACCTTATTTTAGCCAAATATTAATAAAGGCATGATGCATTGATGTCTTCTTCTATTAACAGAACATAATAAGAGTTTGAAGGTAATGTAGTTGTAATAAGAAGCCGTAATAGAATTACCAAAAGTAAAAGCACAAAAAGGCAAAGAATTGATTTATAAAGTAATTCCACTTAGGGACTTCTTTATCACCCATTTTTTGTGAGTGTTGGTATTTTACACACATGTGAACAAACACCTCATCATTTATTAAGAGGTGATTGAGGTTTCGGTCCATAAAATTAGTTTAATCCTGCTACCTTTTATTGAAGCCGATGTACCAAGCCAGGAATATGAACAATTATGTGTAAGGTGTATTCTCAGATGTTTAAGCATAAAAGTCCAAATAGAAAACTTTAATTTGCTCTCTATGCTGTAAGCAAAACACGTAGTATTTATGTCATGTCTGATAAGAGAACATGTGAAATCATATGTTATGAAATATGTCTTTCATTGGACAGGTTCTACTAGGGGAGGTACAGATATTTCCGCCTATACAAACGTTGGAGTGGTCAACCATTACACCTTCCACGGCCTACGTTTACAGAATGGACATGAATATTACGCTACAGTTAAAGGTATTGAATACGATCATAGTACGAACGTTCATATATTTATAGTGGCTTGTGAAAACAAATATCTGCTGTTGCGAGTTAAATAGCAAATATTAGCATTGCAGAATTATTCAACGTTATTTTATTTCAGCTTTGACAGTGATTTTTTTTTAATTTGAATTCTTTATCAATCATTATCATAACCAATATAATTTATAAGTAGATATTTGTTATTCCTTTTTTATTTCACTCTTTTCGGGAAATAATTGATATATATTAATATTACTGCATGTATCACTTTAATAAAATGTCACAAAAAACTGATCAATTTTAAAATTTGCTTTCTATGCAGTGGTTGCAATCGTTATTAGTAAGTAGTGAACGGGCGTGAACTGGTGAGGGTACTATTATTTATTTCATATTTCATTTACGTTTCCTATATTGAATCACTATATATTATCAAAAATTGATAAAGCAAACATGGTATTCTTTAACTGTACTTGGCTTTACATTACAGCATACGATTTTTCAACCCGAAGTTCTACAGCAGATTCACATCCTGTAAAAATTGACAACACTCCACCAGAAAAATCAGATCATTCAATAAAAATAAATGGAAGATACTTATCTAATTTGAGTGAGATAAATGCATGGTATGTATAGAAATGTAGAGATCCACCTGTAATATTGTTGATATTACATGATGTAGATTTTTTTGTACCAATTTTAAACGATTTGATTTAATAAAATGTATACACGATGTGGTTCCATATATGCCCATAGCAACAAAATAACAACATCACAGTTTTACTAACTGAATGTGAATAAAATTTAATTGACAATATCTAGTATTAGTTCTTTGTCTTTGTCAGATAACCTACTTATAATGGTGGATATCGAAATAACTCCAATTATTGTAGTTACATGTATTGAATATTTAAAGTGCGTGAGTGAATGTGTGTGCATGCGTGTGTGCAATTAGATGATGAGCATATCAGCATTGTACTAGATCAAAAGACTAAGTTAGGTTAGTATAATGCTAGGTCACTGACACAAGTCCGCAAGTAGATATTTCTTTCTGTTCTGGCAAATTATACTGTTCCAAGCCAACCAATTTTTGCCTATGCTGTTTAGTGTTGTATGCTTAGCGGAGAAACAGCAAATACCAGTGTTGTTGTTTTTGGTGTGACCCGACAGAAGCTTGAACCTGTGATATACTACAATCGAGTCAAGCATGCTAATCGTTACCTCACTGATATGGTTTTCAACTTTTGTCTTTGATTTCATAGAATGAATGCATATAGCATACTATAATATTTCGAACTACATACCCGATTCATTTAACTTACGTACAAGGAATAAAAGCATAGATATCCAATTTAGTGCGCACGACCCATTTCTGGAATAAACTTCATGTTACAAGTTGAAAGGTTGGAAAGCAAAATAATGAAAAAACTTTCTGGTAGCAAGTAAACCAAAAGTCTTTAACATGATCGGCTAAGGTTACCTATGCCGAAGGGAGGAGAACCTTAGTTGTCATGATAATTACTTTTTTTAAGGAAATGTGATTGTAATATAATATTTAAGATTAGTTGTAGTATTTTATTGTTAGCTGGAGAGATGTCTTCATCGATAAAGAAAGTGGAATAGACGATTATCTATGGGCCATAGGATCACATCCGGGATACGATGACATCATACCTTTTAAAAAGACTACATTGGATTGTGGGGTGTCGGCGGAAGATAAAAATATTGACATTCATGAAGGTCATTCTTATTTCATTACAGTTAAGGTAATCATTTTTATTATAAGGCAGGGCCCGGGTGGCTCAATGAGTTAGTTTGTTGGATTATCTAGCAACACATACACGCCTATCACCAATACGGCATGGGTTCGCGCCCGGCTTTGTAAATTACAAAAAAGGAACCACTCGACGCAGCCGCAAGTGATAAAGTTTACCAGTTGTTTGCCCATGGTCGGTCGTTCTCTCCGGGTACTCTGGCTTCTTCCACCACTAAAACTGGTCGCCATGATATATCTGAAATATTGCAGAAAGTGGCGTTAAACACAATAAATCAAATCAAATTAAATCCTTTATGTCATGTTCTCATGATTTTATTTGACCAGATATTCAAAATGAACAATATTATTAGTTATAATTACACTTTTTTGTTTTTGTTTTGTTTACATTGCTAACATTCCTGCATATATGTTATAACATTGTGTAAAATATATGTATTACGTTTACATTAACAACTGCATATCAAACCTGGTCCTCTTTTCTCACTTAACAATGTTTTGATAACTTTGTTTTTTAACCAATCTTACATATTGGAATGCATATACTATACTGATCTTTGGAAGTCGAGTTGGTTCTCGGCTCTGATTCGGAATTGTATTTTTTAATTATAGGCTGTAAATAGAGCACAATTGATAGCAACAGCATCGTCCTGGGCATATATATTTGACATGTCACACCCGATATCTGGACACGTATATGACGGTAACGTACACAATGCTCTACCATACATGAAGGACGTTGATTACCAAACAGACATGAAGACACTATCTAGTTACTGGGAAGGCTTCCATGATCCACATTCTGTAATAAAGTCTTATTATGTCAGTATAGGCACATGTCCTGACTGTGAGGATGTTCTATCTAATCAAGATATTGGAATTTCAAACAGTAAATATGTTTGATATATTTTGTCGAATTCATTGATTTTGGAGAATTTTTGTCAATAATATATAAAAGAATATGGTAACATTTTTTGAGTGTTATATTCATATAATTCCATATGCATTGAATTTATTTGAACAGAAATCCCAGTTCATAGAATATTCAGAGCTTCATATTTTATATGTACGTGTTGGCTTTTTACTCACATGAAGAAAACGTTTGAATGACCACCTCACATTCACAAAGCGGAAAATTATGGGTTCACAGAACTAGTTTAACCCCGCCACATTTTAATGAAGTACCTTTGAAATTACAAACAGCGATAAAAAGGTTAATACATGTTCTTTTAATATTTACCCGAGTCAAGCGTGTAATTTCCTATCTTCTAGTGTTTACCAGAAATATCATTTAAGAATGTTATCATATCTATGACGCAGAATTAATGATTGTTATTTTATAGTGATATGCATGATAGGATTTGCCGAAGTGTGTGGAAATTTTCAAGTAAAAAAACGATCCGGGCACAGAAAATATAGTACTGCAAAAAAGTACAGAATAAAAGCTGGTGCACTTATGACTCGTATATGTTCTAATAACCAGGGAAGTGAAACAATGCGCTCAGAGGGCCAGTGTCGCTTATTCCAATAAAATCACCCGTAGTGTACAGAAATATTGACCTCTTACTTCCGATTTGGTAAAAAGTGACGTTCAATGATATAGTGGCATATAATGTTTAGCAACATTTTTCATTAACTTAGTCATTGTTTTTTTTCAGATTTCACTTTATGTCATATACATCTTGGTTCTGGTATAAGATATTATACAACCATCACAGCTTGTAACTCAGCTGATTTGTGTACATCTGTGACGTCAGATGGTGTTCTTATTGACAACAGTCCACCAACACAAGGAACAGTACAAGATGGTGTCGATGTATATGATGTGGAATATCAGTCTTTACGGTATTTTCCTGTAATCAAATACATAATTTGTTAATGTATTATATAGGATGAAATGAAAATTATGTATTTCTTAATATCAAGCAGTTCATTCAAAATAGTATACTGATCATTTCATTTGTCAAAAAAAATATTATGTAATGCTCCATTTCAAGTAAGTTCTTAATTGCTTGAATGTATGAAGAAGAACAGCAATCAAAACTGTTCATTATATTACATGTTAGTTTTGTGTAAGGAGACACTGTCTGTAATATCCATTTACATCCATGCCCACTTTTGTTAATATTGCTAGAAGAAGTAAATTTGTTCATTTTTAGAATGTAAATTTTTTTCTATTTCTTTCTTGTACACAGGAACTATATTTCTGCAAAGTGGTATGGATTTACTGATCCTCAATCTGGACTTGATAAACTTTCATGGCGAGTCGGCACAAAACCTGGTTCAGATGACATTTTAAGATCTACACATTTACCAGTGTCTAATATCTTAGTGGAACCACATCTTCCACATCCACTACCAACAACAAAGAGAATATATATCACAATAAAGGCCTACAATAAAGCAGGTATGTTCATGTTGCTTACTAAATAATGAGAAGCAATGTAGCATATTCTCGCCATGATGTAGCGGAAAAATTGCTTACTTGGCGTTAAACATCAATCACTCATTTACTCACTTTATTGATTGTTTATGTTTTACACGAAGTGATATATATTCATGATGAGAACAAGCTCACAGTAGGTACAATATGTTCCTATATTTAAACATCTTTATTGTAATTACGTTTGTGTCCTGTATATTTATAAAAACTGCAGCGGAGTAATGTGTAGCATGTTCACCTCGAGTGTCATAGATCATGGGTTCGAGTGTCGTTCTAGTTGAACCAAAGACTATAAACTTGATATTTGATGCTTTTCCGCTAGGCAAAGACTGGTGGGTTCAGAATTAGAATAATGTGTCTGAGTGCAACAACATGACTACCTTTGGACTGTTTTTTCAGTGAGTTAGCACTAGATAGGTTCAGCTAAGAGTTTGTGTAGATAAAATCATCATCATCGGAATCTGAAAATATAGCTCACTTGGTGCTACACAAGCACTACTCATTACTGTTGTTTACACATAAGTCTGCCGTACAATATAATGAGCAAGTAAGATCTCAAGACCTATAGTATATTTAACAAATAGTTCACGGCACTGAGGGCCATATGGCAGTTTATGGACCGGGATGTCACCCACAAAATATTATATGGATCGAAGCGAAGCTGAGGTCCATATAGTATTTTGTGGGTGACAGACCGGTCCATAAACTGCCATATGGCCCGAAATGCCGTGAACTATTTGTTATATTATACTTCGCGTCCAAAAACAAGCCCAATTATCTCCCGAAATAAAGACTCGAAAACGTGGCAGTCCACTGCCGGTCCATATAACGTTATATGGACCGGCTGCGCTAACAAAGACAAATAGGCAAAATAAAAACGTAAAGTATAAAATAAACCAATATTATCATTATACAATGTATTTATAAACTCTATATTATTCACTTCATAACATCTACATTTCAGGATTAAGTACAGAGGCGACATCTAACGGGTTCTACATAGATACCTCCCAACCATTGATAAAGATAAAACCGTATTTATCTAGAGACTTGGGGTCAATGAGAGACCATTCTGTTGTATTTAGAAATACCATTAGAATCAGATGGGAGGTGGAGGACAAGGAGTCATTTATACAACGTCAATACCTATCTATTGCATTACATAAAGGGGGAGAATTCAATGCTACTTCAACGGAGGTATGTTTTAAAGAAATCAGATATGTCATACTGTTTGATATCAAATAAGACATCAAACACATTCACGTTTCAGGTCAAAAAATGTCGTTATGGTGTTTAATGTCACTTTCAACAATATTTAAGTTATATTGTGGAGGTCAGTTGTAGTGGTGGAGGAAAGTGGAGTACCCTGAGAAAACCACCGACCTGCCGCAAGTCGCTGACAAACTTTATCACCTAATGTTGTACCTCACCTGAGCGGGATTCGACCTGACAACTTCAGTGGTGATATACACTGATTGCCCAGGTAGTTGTTAATCCAGCTACCGTACGATGACAACCATGATGGCCCTTTTGTTATTTGTATACTGTTGTAAAGAGAGACAAAGAAGGAGACAAGGATTCAATTGAACAAACAACTAAAACTAAAGATGAACAACACAAAATGAATAAGCAGGTTAACTCAGATGCTCCTGAGGAATCACATATTTTTCTTTCACGCAGGCCACCCACTGTTGTCCTCATGATAATTAGGAGTAAAAAGGTAAGATGGATGCTAACTCATTACAACAGTACAAACAGATCCCGTGTCATCTGTGAGATAGACACTGTATCAGTCATCAGTATATAAGCAATTTGCACACTTTTTGGCTGATTTTATTATTGGTGATAAAATTTGGTATTTTAAATATTTTCACAGTTGAATGGTATTGTCAGAGAATACACATTTCCCCGCCTTGATTTACATGATGGAGGGAATTATACGATAAAGCTTATTGTCTGTAATGGTGCTAAGATATGCGTAGAAGACGAGTCACGTGGTATTATTGTAGATAGTTCTCCTCCGACTCCAGGTAAGCTTGCATGCGTATTGGGAGAGTAAAGCCCTAACAGATATAACAAACTGATTGGTGAAACACCGACCTTTCGTATGTGTCTAGAACTGCACCTCGTGAAATGGAAATCGAGGTGCGAAATTACATCGGTGGTAAACGGCTTGTATTCAAATGATATGACATTAACCACTCACACAGGCTCGGTTTTGTAAATAATCAATGCGGTCAAATATAATTTTACTCATCACCTATCTAGAGATTTCTACAGCTGACATCTGGTAGAGAATACTAAATATATTCATTTATGCTGCAACTCTTAGAACAACTCTCTGACTTTGTTTCTCCTACACGTATAAAACATCACTTACTGATCTATATGGTCTGTGTCATCTCACGTTAGGCAAAAATCCCTATTTAGGGAATGAGAAATTGTCCATTGTACTTTTCTGTAATTGTCTAAATCTGTCTTCATATAAATTTCTTAAAAATAAAGGTATGTCTGTAGACTTTAAATGACATGTTAAGACAAAGACGGAACTGTTTTCTTCTCAACTGGCACTCACTTATAAAGCGCAAAATAAAAATAGCAAATTGGATATTCACAACAAATATCGTAAAAAGAAACAAAACCACCGTGATGGCAGCTTATTAATAAATATAAAATTACATGATGATTTCTGTATTAGCTTTGTAATTGGTCCTCAACGAGCAGCTATGGGATTTCAGCTTCGTCTCAGTTCGACTCGGACCAACGACAAGGCAAATACAGAAATCATCAAGTAATTATATCATAATTTATAACTCCAGTTTTATCCAATATGTTACCATTTCTTTATAGGTATGTTCGCCATTAAAACGGACCATGCTGCCAATCTCCATCGTCACGTTGATGGTTGGATGACGTGGTCTCGATACAAACTTTGGTTGTCATGGCTAGGATTTACAGATATGCATACTGGTATCGACAAATATTATGTCTCTTTAGGTAGTCAATACATGATGGATGATTTAAACAAGGTAACAGTTTTGTACTCGATTAGATTGACGTAGTTAGTTTTATTGGTTGTATATTTTTGTACATTATTTTTTATCTAATGTGTATGTATTTAATTTGACTGTTAACAAAGTTGTAAAATGCATGTTTCAACGACAAGGAACCTTTTAAATCTTTGTTCCGAAATGGTGGAACAACTTATTTTGTTATCTATAAATGTATATCCGAAGCCGTAAATCGAAAGACAGGCAACACAATGACCAAGAAAAAAAAAGACAAATGAAAAAACAAAAGATTGAGCAACACGAACCCCACTACAAATACTACCCATGTTAATATAAAAATATTACTTAAGTATAAGCAGTGGGGTTCGTGTTACTCGATCTTTTGTTTTATATGTATGTTTTGTTGATCATTGTTTGTCCTTTTGTACTTTTTCTTTTGGCCATTGTGTTCTTCTTCGATATACGGATTCTGATTGCCCTTTGGTATATTCAAACTCTTCATAAACCTTTTGAGGTGTAATTACTTATATAAGCCATTTGTTTTCACTTTTGTCTGTAAATTCCAGATTTCAGGATCACCAAAGGAATTTTTACATAACGAGTCTGGCATTGACAAACATGACGAGGGTTTTGTACAGACATTTGAAGTTGACACTAAAAATATGGCAAAATTTGAGCATGTATTTGTGAGTGTTTGGTCTGTTAATCAGGTAAGAAACATATATCAGAATATCAGGATATTAATTAGTTGATTGGGCATCTTTTGATTGGGTTAATTAAGGATATGTTACTGCTATTAATTGGATTGCAGATGTGTTATTACGTTTTTGTTGTGTGTACTCGTTGCCTTTCTTGTTCCTAAACGATTTTAAATAATTTGGTTTCCAATCATCGACTTTGAGTGTACCTGATGATGGTTGGAAACGTATCATGGGCACTGATTTGGAACAGCAAATTTTTTTTTATTGGGTTTAATTGAAGATACTTAGATGAGTTCTATTGGAGATGTATTTATTTTAGACAGTTTGATTGGGGATCGTTTTAATATAATTCCCTTGATTGAAAAGTGGTTCCCATAAAAGAATCTATAGGTTTAGTATTCTATGCTATCTAAGAATTTTTAAGTTATTAACTATATTAGGATGCAGATTTACAAACACAGTAGGACCGTTAATGGTAAATAGCCATGGCATTGTGTATGACTATGATTTTTGTTGTATATTGTATATATTATTTACGTTTAAGAACCATACACCATTTCGAAAATGCACATATATTTTTAATACCGTATAATGATTAGGTTGGATTACCAAGTAGAATGATACATTCACAATTCAGACTGGTTCCCGGGGGATCATTAGAGTTAATAAGACGTTGTACAGCTGTTACCTGTCTGGGTCATTGTGTTTGTGCTGCACAAAGTCAACGGTGTTCACTGAATTGGAACAAATGTAAAGATGTAACTAAAGGTACCTGTAGTCAGTGATATATTTACATTAATGTGAGAGCACTGTCATTTTCTAGAGTAAAACAATGAAAAAATACACACTGTTGGAACAGGTCCCAAATCAATACTTGTAGAAAATTGTAGAAAACAATTAAATGTGAAATTGATGTCCCCAACAAACGTATATGTGACAGCTCAATTTCATGGCTTGGTACAGGCACTTCAATAAAAGGTGAAGGGGTTAACTATGAATAGGTACCTTGTATATTATAACATGTACATATTCAACATGTACACATACCATGACGGCTATTTAAGAAGAGTTTGAAGATATCATAGGGATAATCATAATCCGTAAATCCATGAAGGACAGACAACGCAATGGCCGAAAGAAAAAGGACAATAGGACAAACAAAACATTACACATAAAACTAAAGATCAAGTAACACGAACCCCACTAAAATTGAGAAAAGGGCAGGAAAGTTCTTGCGACAAGTGGAACATATCCGTGGTCATTTGTAACACAAATATTCCGTAACGGTTAACTCAGTGATGGTGGCGACCGTGAAACTTCGTTTTGAAGTGCATTTTTCATTCATCAAACCTAATTGTGTTTAATAAATAACCATTTTTCAGCCAATCATAATAGTTTGCTGGGTGTTTCTGACATCACTAATATTAAACCAGATTCTTCCTTCAGTGACGTCAAATATTCTCCATCAAATATAGCTTTAGCAATGAAGTGGCATATTGTACAGGCACAAGGACTGCGTCCAATTTGGTGTGTAAAATTAATATTAATTATAACTAAATAATCGGAAAAGTTTAATCGAATATTATATGCAATAAAAGAACAAAATTAACAATCTGTTGAAAGAGTTTCAAAACACAACCGAAAAATCGTAACGGAGACAAAATCATTACCCTTAACACATAGACATGACAGCCCATTTTCGTGGCTTCGCACAGTCACTTCAATAAAACATGGCGGTCTAACACTAGTTGTATGAATCCAAACCTTCCTTCTTAGTGAAATAATGTGGCCAGGAAGTGTATTGTACATTTAAGTAAAATGTCCGTCAACTCTCACATATAACTGGACGAGCAGCTTTATTATAAAGAAAGCTCTAATCTAAATATTAATGATACATCTAAATTTCGTGACACTGAAGTTATTATATGGATAATAATAGTTCAATTAAAGAGAGATTAATGTTTTAAAATTCCAAGTTGTTTCATTGTTGAAGTAAATTTTTATTTGTACTTTCCACATTCAACTTGACCTAAATTTATTTGCTTTGAGATAAATTCAATAAAGAGAAGATATGATGTTTACTTCTTACATAGGTATGAATGGACTGCAGGTCTTACCAACAAAGATGCACCAGAGGGAGTATTTGATAATGATGATGATATGTGGCATCATGCAGGACAAACCAATCAGGCAGTCTACAATTTAAAACGAGGTCTATATTTATTAATTAGTTTTCTTTAAATTATTTCAAATAAAAATAATATTTGAACATTATATTTTAAGTATAAATGAATTAACCATTCATCGGAAAAAAAGTTTGAAGATACCAAAGACACAATCGGAACCCTCATGTAGTAGCATGGTATATGGACTATCATAATGTTACTATATAAATGAACTGGAATAACACATTAACGTTTGCACATTCTTCGGTGCAATGAAACCCTGTTTTGTTACGCAATTGTACTAGGACTCGGACAATGTCATGTATATGCACATGGAAACTAAATTAGGATAAGCACGATGCCTTTTAATAGATGGGTTTGATATTTTTCATCACAATAAATTGATAGCTATTTATAATGGAATAAAGTCTAACATCGATGGTTTACATCTCTTATAACTCGGGCCAACTACACAAGAAAAATAAAACAGATCGACTGAATTTGATGATAGAATAATATGGACATTGGTTAATAAAGACAGACACAAAAATGTGGCGGTGTCCTTAGTTGTTCATTTCGATACATATCGTTTTAACGTCTCAATGATAAATTGCCTTAAATATTTCTTTTTTAAACTGATTTATCTCCCATTAGTTTGAATAGCTCTTGTATTTTATTACATCACGGTCAATTTCAAAATATATGTATGTATGTATGTATGTATGCATGAACCCAAATACTCAAGTATTTGCTATGCATTTTGTTCTATTAAAATGTTAGAAGGGATATCGATTTCACTGATGACATGTATGATAACTCCACCATATAACATTAATCTAATTTTATTTTCTTCTTTGCTCATTTAATATTGTTAAAGAAACCAAGTATTTCATATCAGCGTTTTATAAATAGACTATCTGTGTATCTCTAAAGCTTATTCATATTTTTTATAAATAGAGTACATGTATATCTTTAAAGTTTATTTTGTATTTTTAAGGAACATTACTAAAGGAATCTCCTGTTTCATATTCAATGTTTGTTCGTGCTTGGTACAATGAAGATACATATGCTGATTTTAAAACAAATGGTGTATCAGTGTTATCAAGGCCTTTAGCAAAACGGAAAGTTGGTGGGGCTGCAGTGAGTTATTTTCTTCAAACAAAAAACAGTTGAATTACAATCAGTAATGAAATCATATTATCTAATACATACATGTTCCGTAAACTGCATCGAAGATTTAATGGTTAGTGTGCTCGCCTCAAATGCGGAACATCGTGGGTTCAAGCCCTCTTCGAGTCAATCCAAAGACTATAAATTTGGTATTTCTTACTTCACCATTATACACGCAGAATTAAGGAGACTGGGTAGCTTGGAATCAGGATAATATGTCTGAGTTAAACGAAATGTTTATTTGTGGACTGTTGTTCCAACACCGAATGTTTGTCTGGTACAAATAACACATCATCATCATCAATGTTATGTAACTTTTTATCACTATGATAAAGGCGAAATATCGCTCGTTGGACATTAAACAACAATCACTCCAATAAACTATATACGTTTTTATTGTCCTACTTTCTACTTTTGTCTTTTAACATTATATTTTCCTAAATAGGGAAGTAAAACTTATGCTGAAATGCTAATATTGCTAATTGAGAAAACATAGATGACTGATTGATTGATTTATTTTTGGTGTTTAACGCCACTTTCAGCAGTATTTCAGCTATATCATGGCGACCAGTTTTAGTGGTTGAAGAAGGCGGAGTACCCAAAGAGAACCACCGACCATGGGCAAGCAACTGGTAAACTGTATCACTTGCGGCTGCGAGTCGAGTGCACCTTTTTTGTAATTTACAAAGCCGAGCGCGAACCCACGCCGTGTTGGTGATATGCTTGTATGAGTTGCTAGGTAATCCAACTACCTAACTCATTGAGCCACCCGGGCCATTATAGAACAGACGCTGGATGCCTAGAATTAATATATTTCTGCAAATCTTAATTTTTTGAAAATTTTATGAATTTGAAAAATTAAGTAATAATAGATTTCATGTACTTTTTCAGTATTGCTTGTGTATATTTCATAATTCAGGTAGTAGAACAAAAACCTGGTCATTGGAAAAAAGATGTAGATTATATTAAGCCTGGTTCTCCGTTCACCATTAGATGGAATAATGTATTTATTGGTGACTCCAAAGTAATGGACAAGTTTAGAGTTTACCTGAGTACTTATCCCGGAGGTAAATGTAATGACAGAACATGGTTATTCATAATAATAAAACAAAGAACAAGCACAAAGACACAAAACAAACAGGAAAATAGCAATTAAAGATCTAGTCCTAATGAACTAATCGAGTGAAAATGAGAAGAAATAAAATAATAAATAAAAGATTGCACAATGTGACACCAACATCTTACAGTGAGGTCAAGTATTTAGAGAAGTAGGTTAATTGGTGTTCATCTTCATTGTTAGCAATATATCAGCTGTATCGTGACTTCCAGGATTTCTGTTGAAGAAGCACAAACATGATGAAACTTTTGGCATTGCGTAGCTGTCTGGCTAGCGGTACTCAAATCCACGTTAGTGTTGATAGGCATGTGATTAGAACTCAATGACTTCACCCTCTAGACTACGCCCTTATTTAGAAGGATAGCATTTCAGTCCTTAACATACTGAAGTTTTAAATAATCACAGTGATAAAAAGGAATCAAAACTAAATAGCATAAAACATTTGGAATCATGAACCACTCCAACACGTTTTAGTTAAACACTTTTTATGGTCATCATCATGAGTTGAGAGAGGAAACATGAGAGTAACCTATCATATGTATATTGCAGGTCATGATGTACATGTAGTAGATATAGACTTACCTGGTACAATGACGTCATATAACATCAGTCGTGTACCGTTGACACCTGGTATCCTGTTCTATAGTAACGTCGTGGGATACAGTTTATCTGGTATCCACTCTACTGAAACATCAGATGGTATCATGGTGGACTCTGTTTCTCCAACTTCTGGAACGGTGTTTGACGGGATAGGTATTGTTATGACTATCTAAATATTAGCTTAAGTTTTATCAGATTCACACAATAATCCAAAAAACGATATATGTACAATGTGACTTCAGCAGAGTGAAAATGTAGACTTGTTTTGGGGTTTTGTGGTACACAATGTTACTTTTACGTAAAATACTGATTTCTATGATTAGAAGAATAAAGTTTGAAGAAAGCAAAGGGGTAGTCAGAAGCAGTTATTCGAAGGACAGATAATCCAATGCCAAAAAAGTACCCCCAAAAAACAATGGTCGAATTTGAAACAGAAAACTTGGAACAACACGAACACAACTAAAAATGTGCTTCATAAGGGTAATCAGTTCCTGTCCCACTAATGTTATCAATCTTACAAGCCAGATGACAAGTCATAATTACAGTCAATAACAAAATTGGTCCATTCTTAGTATTTCTTTACTTTAACGTGCAAAACTTGATAACTTGGCTACTTCGAAGTAAAATAATAAGTCCACTCGATTTGGGCACAACTATGTTTGACACTAAAATATAATTTATCGTTCCATGCAGAACGACCATTTATAAATAACAGTGACATATATTATGAGATTATTTCATATAAGACGAAGTATATATTTCTTTAG
>MJUT01025047.1:58248-77947 GCA_002080005.1 Gigantidas platifrons
AACCCATGCTGTATTGGTGATAGGCTTGTATGAGCTGTTAGATCCAGCGACCTAACTCATTGAGCCACCCGGGCCCCGGTGCAGTAGGAAGCCATTATCAACTTGCTGTGGTCATATCATGTTGTGCCCAACAGAGCCTCTTTTTTGCACAAGATATGATGTCATAAAACAAACTTCAAGTTTGATTGTGAAAATATTGACCTATTTAGCCAAGAAATTTGGTTGTCACTTAGGAGTAATTTTTTCAATGGGAAGGGGAGATAATTTGTCTTTTGTTTTTTTTTCAACAGGGAGGGAGATAACTGTTAGTGTCAATATATATTAGGCCATGCAAAGTTAATTTCTTGGTTCTCAGGCCCGCCCGCATGTGGAAATTCGTCGCCGCATTGCCGATTTTTTTGCAACAATAGTAAAAAAAAAAATTTAAATGCGGTAGCGCTGTCCGTACGGAAAAAACAACCGCATCCGTTTTTCTCTTATATCGCGTGGTCGATGAAACGCTTTAAAACGCATCATGCTTAAATGAGATTTAAAGCATCGTTATGACAATGTATAAATAAAAAACATGTTTCCGTTTGACATTTAGACAAAAGATTTATACATTGCCATATTTTTCACAAAAAAAAGAAGAAAAAATGCCTCCCGCATCACTTTTTACAGCAGTAAAAGGATAAAAAAAAATGCCGCCCTCCCTCATCAATTTTGACAAAAAAGGGCCTGAGAACCAAGTAATTAACTTTGCATGGCCTTAGAAAAACATTTTTTTTTTCAATATTTTTTTCTTGATCATAGTTTCAACAAAACAGAAATTGACAACAATACAAAATAACAACATATAACTTTTGTAAATTAGAATAAAAAAACTTTAAAATATAAATTAAACATGATTATTAAAAAAATACAATAAAACAAAACTGTGTACAGATCAGGTTAAATCAGCAAACAAATATTTTAGAGAATGACATTTTAACTTTGGGGGAGGGGAGAGATGGAATGGCTACCGATCTGCAGTTTTTAACCAGAAATTCTGAAAAAAGTTATTGATTTTTCATCTCCGAAAAGATAAAATAAATAATCTGATTTTAGTTTCATGTCTTAAATCTGGCCTGATAAGAAGGGTGTCCTTTAATGGGAGTGGCTTTACAAGACAGGGTCTACTGTACTATGATATATAGATTCAGTTGCAAGAAATCATATGATTATGATTATGCAAGTTATTTGCTACCCGGTAAGCGATTCAGTTTTTTGGAGGTCACTTTACCATAACCTACAATAATTGGAAGTAAAAATGTGGCTCAAATGGTAAATGCACCTTATTTTCATGATGATACAGGGACGGCTTCTGGAACACAAGTTTAATTGTTAATATTATCTGTAGGCTTAAAACAAAAATACAGTAGTCCATCTCTTATAAGGATTGATTTGATTTGATTTGATTTTTGGTGTTTAATGCCACTTTCTGCAATATTTCAGCTATATCATTCATGGCGACCAGTCTTAGTGGTGGAAGAAGCCGGAGTACCCGGTGAAAACAACCGACCATGGGCAAGCAACTGGTAAACTTTATCACATGCGACTGCGAGTCGAGTGCACCCTTTTTTGTAATTTACAAAGACGGGAGCGAACCCACGCCGTATTGGTGATAGGCTTGTATGAGTTGTTAGGTAATCCAACTACCTAACTCATTGAGCCACCCGGGCCCCTCTTATAAGGAAACCCCTTCTAGAATCAAAAAGTGGCCTTATAAAAAGGATGGCCTCTATTGAGGGGGACACTTTAGCAATACATAACTATGTCTGTGGCAGTCCTCATGATGAGCAACAGTCTCTGGCTCAAGGCCAGTAAAACTTTGTTCGTACCAGTAAATTTTTCAGTTTTTATATAGAACTATATGAAAGTAAATTCCAGAATTTGATTCAGAACAGTAAATTCAAATTTTCATTTTGAGGACTGCACAGTGGATCTGAAATCTGACCTGATAAGAAGGGTGGTCTTTGTTGAGAGGGGCCCTATAAGAGGGGTACTACTGTAATATATTTTTTGAATTAAAACTGAAGTCGTGACATAAAATTCTCTTATATCAATGGCAAATTGCTTTTTTATAACGTTATACAAGTCTTGGTCGTTTTTCTACTGAGCAGTCTTCCTGTGATTGGATTAACTCAATCACTTCTTCTTCTGGTTCCTCATCAGAATACAATGACTGGTCCCCTGATAGTTCTAATTGTGGACTCATATTCTGTAAAAGAAAACCAGTGTTCTGTGAACTTATCATTACAAATAAGCTAATAGTTCATAGTTTTATTTTGCAGGGCTCACCACACATAGTAAAAACAGGGCGACTTGACTTCGCTCTCTCTTTACTTAAGGGCGAAGTGAGGGAAAATCTGGGAGACTTCCGAAAATCGATCCAAATTTTAACGTTTCCTCCCCCACTACCGCATGTTCCCCTACCTTTCACAAAACGAACGTGCTGCACAATGATCTTAAAAAGGATGCAATTAACGAGTTTAGAATAAAATATTGAACATCAAACCCTGTATGGGTCAAATTTTAGGAACATGGGAGCTCCTTTTATGTGAATATTGATGAAAAAGTATGATTATTGGTGAAAAAAATACAGACTTGAAAAGACTGACAGGGTGACTAAAACTTCATTGAAACCAAGGCGAGGAAGTCGCCCATTTCGTCTGGTTTGGTGAGTCCTGATTTTGCTTCCCTCCCTTTCTTTGATCATAAATATAGCTGAACAGTGTATTACGGTCTACAATGTTTAGTTTGAACGGACTTAGAGATGCCAACACCAAGCAACGAAAGAGAGGAGTATCTAGAAAAAATCGGTAGGCGTAAGTGTTGTGGATTGCAAAGTGAACTTCTAGGTATGACTGGGGTATTCCCCCCTTTAATATGCACACCAAAAAAGGCCTTCAGTTCTTATAGTATAATATATATTATAAGAAATGAAGGCCTTTTTTGTGTGTGCAAATTGTTAGGTTTGTAAAAGTGGTGACAAAAAAGTACATTTTTTATATGAAAATCTTCCACGTTTCATTCAAAAAGCAATTAGGTCAACTCTTTTACACACTAATAAAAGAACAAGGGCAACGCAAAGCGTGGCGTATTCCCTCGTCTAAAAATTTGACCCGGTGACCTTGACCTTAGACCTTGAAAATCAATAGGGTTCCAGATTCTCTTAAGGACTAAGTATGTACCAAGTTTGAAGGATGCTGATTCTAGAGTGTTCACAAGGATGTTTAGGAAGGAGGGTAGCATTACTATATCCCTTCGCAACTTCGTTGGCGAGGGGATAACAATAATTGCTTTCAAAATTATAAAACCACATTGGTAGTGTAATGGTTAACGTGATTGCCTCACGTGGGTTCAAGCTCAGATTGGAACAAATCAAATACCATACTATAAAATTGGTATTTGTTGCTTCTCCGCTAAGAACGCAGCATTAAGGAGAAAGAGCACTGGTTGGCTCGGATCCAAGATAATGTGTCAGAGTAGGGTGACATGTTTACCCATCGACATTTGTTTCAGTGAGCTAGCACTATAAAACTCCAACTCAGCGTGTTGGTCTAGTACAAAGCAGACCTCATCATCAGCTCATTGAAAATTAACTTGTTCTCGCCATGATATAGCTGAAAAATTCCGGAGTTGGCATTAAACAACAATCACTCACTCACTCAAAATTACAAAGTTATTGGAAATTTATACCACTGAGCAAAGGGAAGTAATCAACATAGTTATCATTATCCTGAAGAAAATTTGGATACCAGTATTTTTTTTACATGTCTTATTTCATTTGGAAGCACATCATCTATAGTCTGTACACTTACCTTGACTTCTACAATATTTTCTGAAAATGTAACATTTTTCCTCTCTTTTTCTGAAGGCCCTTCAATCACAAACTCTAAAATGTAATTGAAAGAAAAAAATTGCATTTTTTTGTATTTTTTAAATGTTTAACATAATTGGGGTCCAAATTTTGTATTGCAATAATACTAGTAATAAGAATACTGATGAGAACAGGACAAAAGCCCCCCGGACAAAGAGCCCCCCCATAATGAAATAATCATAGAATCTTATTACATTTTTTTATATTGATGTTGATATTTAAGATATCTTAAAGATCAAAACTCACTACTATAAAAAAAAAGGAGGAGTGGGGGAATTAATACAAACAAGAGCACCGCCCACGAGTGCTGGACGCTCGACTTTTTCGTATCTGATATTAAACTGCAAGCAATTTACATAATTATTGAGAAATTGCATTTTTCAAAAAGGGGGAATAACTCAAAAAATAGAAAGAAACATCAGAGATGCAACAGCCAAGTTGCAAGTCAAAATCTTGGGGCATTTAATTTGTCTATTCATCCTGATCATAAATATATATGGTTTAGGGGTGGGGATCTCAATCATTAAAAAGTTCACTTCAGGTAGGGGGTGGGGTATGACCCTGGGACCTGAGCTATAAGGCATTTAATTTGCCTAGTCACCCTGATCATAAATATATATGGTTTAGGGTGGGGATTTCGGTCACATTTTTTTATACAGATTTCCCAGTGGGGTGGGGCTGAGCCCCGGGGATAAAAAATGTTGAATGCACAACTTCACATTGGCATCTCCACCCANGTTGTACTTTATATTGGCATTTATACATGTATGTAAAACTTTTATGGTCTGGCCTGGTGCATTCAATCAATTGGACTATAACACTGTACCCGATATACAAAAGTATTATTTGGATGGATCAAATATTCATATTGTTTTAATTACCATACCAAATATTAAGTTTCTATCTTTTGTAGTTTCAGAGAAATGTGTAATTCTCAAAATATGTACTTTTTCTATAAAAAACCATGATTTTACAAGAAAAAAACAATAGATTATTCTGAATTACGAACTCCAGATTGGGGTCAACACTTTCTACAAGTGTATTGAGTTTCAAGTTAATAGCTTTGATAGTTATTTAGAAATTTTAATTCTACTAAAAAAATATCCCTAATTTCTACGTACTATGTCGAAACAAGGGCAGATAACTCTGGATATACAAATCACAGGGTCATCTGCCTTCTTGTAATTGGTTCCTCTTTTGATAGTGAACAAGTATTCCAAGCTTCAAATGGATACCTGTGATAGTTTTTGAGAAATGGATTCTGACACAAAACTTAACCGACCCAGATGCTTTATTTCTTCGAAAAGTCGAGCTAAAAACTAAAATATTTTAAAAACATAATTTTTCTTTGTTATAGTCATTTATAAAGTGTAAATAAAAATAACGCTGTTTAATTGTTTAAATTGAAATTAATCAGGTGAAGTTTATCAGGGATTGTTTTTATTGATATACATTATAAAACATTATAAAAAAAAAAAAAAAAAATTTTCGGGGGACTTTTGTCCTAGGGGGGCTTTTGTCCTAGACCCAATACTGATATAAATGAAGATTTCTTTGAATTTCTAGTTTATATGCTTTTTTCCCAAAAGGTCACAGCAAAGACTGTAAAATTGGTATTTGTTGTTTCTCTGTTAAACACTAGCTATAAGGAGTAAGAGCTGGCTCAGAATTGGGATAATGTGTCTGACTGTGGATGCTTGTTTCAGTCAAAAATAAAATCTGCTTAAAATGTTTAAAAATATTATTTCATTTTTCCAATTTATTAAAGCTTTTCAGAACGATCATGTTGATTTTTGTCTCCTGTAACTGTTTGACATTTAACATTATATTCTCAGTAGAATCAAATGTCTTTGTGATTTCTGTTTTACCAATAATTACCGGTACATACCTTTTAAGATTCCAGCCTTTTTAACTTTGTCTTTTATATTCCTGTCTAAAAATATATGAGGTAAATACTTATAAAATAGTTTTCTATTGTTAAGAAACTTGTACTTGCCATGATATGACTGAAACTAGAGGCTCAGATGAGCCTGTATCGCTCACCTGACATAACTAAGTCCTCTTAAGAATGTCTGCATGCCGAATACATCTAAGTTACTATTCAAATCCCATAGGGTTCTATGTTAAAACTATGTCTGCTCATGGCAGCCATCTTGGATGGAGGTTGTGGTCACCAGACACAATTTTAAAAGTATACTACTCAAGGACCATCCATGCCATGTTTGCTTTAAATTGACTGACTGGTTTCAGAGCAGAAGACTTTTAAACAATTTTCCCATAGGGTCCTCTGTTAAAACTATGTCCGCTGACGGTGGCCATCTTGGATGGAGGTCGGGCTCACAGGACATAATTTTGAAAGTTGACCACCTAAGGACCATTCATGCCATGTTTGCTTTAAATTTACGTGCTGGTTTCAGAGGAGAAGACTCTTAAACATTTTTTCCATAGGGTCCTATGTTAAAACTAAGTCGAATCATGGTGGCCATCTTGAATTTCTGATCAGCAAACGATTCATAAGTTTAGTACATGACCACCCAATGATCATTCCTGTAAAGTCACAATTCAATTGGCTTAGTGGTTTCTAACAAGAAGATTTTTAAAATTTCGACCAATCATAACACATTATGGGCCCTGGCAGCCATGTTGGATTTCCGATCAGCGCCAAAAACAAAAATCTTGTATATGACCATCTAATGAACATTTCTGCCAAGTTTGGTTCAAATCTGTTTTGTGGTTTCAGAAAAAAAGATGAAAATGTGAAATTCCCATAGGGTCCAATGTTAAACTAAGTCGAGTCATTGCGGCCATCTTGAATTTCCAATCAGCAAACGATTCACAAGTTTAGTACAGGATCACCCAATGATCATTCCTGTAAAGTCACAATTCAACTGGCTTAGTGGTTTCTAACAAGACGATTTTTAAAATTTCAACCAATAAAAACACATTATGAGCCCTGGCAGCCATGTTGGATTTCCGATCAGCGCCAAAAACAAAAATCTTGTATATGACCATCTAATGAACATTTCTGCCAAGTTTGGTTCAAATCTGTTTCATGGTTTCTAAGAAGAAGATCTGATTGTTTTTCCCATAGGGTTCTATGTTAAACTATGTTCCGCGGTGGTGGCCATCTTGGATTTCTGATCGGCATGAAAATTACAAATTTGGTAGAGGACCATCCAAGGAACATTCATATCCAGTTACAGTTCCATTGACCATGTAATTTCTGACAAGAACATCTTTGAAATTTCAGCCAATAAGAATGCATATTTATGGCCCTGGCGACCATGTTGGATTTCAGATCAGAACCAAATGAACAAACCTGATAAAGAATCACCAATAAACATTCCTGCCAATTTTGGTTTCAATTGGTCAAGTGGTTTCAGAGAAGAAGTTAACGTACGACGACGCCGACGACGGACGCAAAGTGATGACAATAGCTCACATGGTCCTTCGGACCAGGTGAGCTAAAAATGTGCAGTTGTTGTTAAAAAACAATCACCCACTCACACACTAAGAGCTATCATGGTCGTGATAATATGGTAGTTGGAATTACAACTACCTGTGCAATCAGTGCCTATCACCACTAAAGTTCTGAGTTCGAATCCCACTCATGGCGAGGAGGACTTGATACAATATTATTTGATGAAGTTTGTTAGTGCTTGCAACAGGTCAGTGGTGTTTTTCATCTAATAAACCATTGAAACATCATAATATTGATACAACTAAACACATGTTAAATTGATATGAAATGTACTAAAAAGGGGATATAAATAAAGGTCATATAAGACAAGAAATTGCTTAATAGAGGTGGTCGCCAAGGTAAGTTTGACCGTAGTCAAACATGTTTTAGGAGGTCGCCTTTGGGACAAAGAAAAAGTGGTCTTTGAAGACAGTTGACTGCTTAATAGAGGTGGTTGTTGAGGCAAGTGTGACAGTAAATGACAATTTTAGGGAGGTGTCATTGTCAATATTTACTGTCAAATCAATCATTTGGTACTGTGTGTCATTGTCAATATTTACTGTCAAATCAATCATTTGATACTGTGTGTCATTGTCGATATTTACTATGTCAAATCAATCATTTTATACTGTGTGTCATTGTCCATATTTACTATGTCAAATCAATCATTTGATACTGTGTGTCATTGTCAATATTTACTGTCAAATCAATCATTTTATACTGTGTGTCATTGTCAATATTTACTATGTCAAATCAATCATTTGATACTGTGTGTCATTGTCAATATTTACTGTCAAATCAATCATTTGATACTGTGTGTCATTGTCAAATCAATCATTTGATACTGTGTGTCATTGTCAATATTTACTGTCAAATCAATCATTTGATACTGTGTGTCATTGTCAATATTTACTATGTCAAATCAATCATTTCATACTGTGTGTCATTGTCAATATTTACTGTCAAATCAATCATTTGATACTGTGTGTCATTGTCAATATTTACTATGTCAAATCAATCATTTGATACTGTGTGTCATTGTCAATATTTACTGTCAAATCAATCATTTGATACTGTGTGTCATTGTCAATATTTACGGTCAAATCAATCATTTGATACTGTGTGTCATTGTCAATATCTACTGTCAAATCAATCATTTTATACTGTGTGTCATTGTCAATATTTACTGACAAATCAATCATTTTATACTGTGTATCATTGTCAATATTTACTATGTCAAATCAATCATTTGATACTGTGTGTCATTGTCAATATCTACTGTCAAATCAATCATTTGATACTGTGTGTCATTTTCAATATTTACTGTCAAATCAATCATTTGATACTGTGTGTCATTGTCAATATTTACTGTCAAATCAATCATTTGATACTGTGTGTCATTGTCAATATTTACTATGTCAAATCAATCATTTGATACTGTGTGTCATTGTCAATAAATCAATCATTTGATACTATGTGTCATTGTCAATATTTACTGTCAAATCAATCATTTGATACTGTGTGTCATTGTCAATATTTACTATGTCAAATCAATCATTTGATACTGTGTATCATTGTCAATATTTACTATGTCAAATCAATCATTTGATACTGTGTGTCATTGTCAATATTTACTGTCAAATCAATCATTTGACTGTGTGTCATTGTCAATATTTACTATGTCAAATCAATCATTTAATACTGTGTGTCATTGTCAATATTTACTGTTAAATCAATCATTTGATACTGTGTATCATTGTCAATATTTACTATGTCAAATCAATCATTTGATACTGTGTGTCATTGTCAATATTTACTGTCAAATCAATCATTTGATACTGTGTGTCATTGTCAATATTTACTGTCAAATCAATCATTTGATACTTAGTGTAATTGTCAATAAATCAATCATTTGATACTGCGTGTCATTGTCAATAAATCAATCATTTGATACTGTGTGTCATTGTCAATAAATCAATCATTTGATACTGTGTGTCATTGTCAATATTTCCTGTCAAATCAATCATTTGATACTGTGTGTCATTGTCAATATTTACTGTCAAATCAATCATTTGATACTGTGTGTCATTGTCAATATTTACTATGTCAAATCAATCATTTGATACTGTTGCAAATATAAAATAAATTTATTTTCAACAGTAGCCTCCCCCCCCATAGTAAGGTCACTCCTTTTATCAGGCCAGATTTCAGATGCACTGAGATAGTAAAATACTAAAATGTATTACTAAATTGTCCCTCTCAAGAGAGGCCACTCCCACCAAAAGCTATCTCTCTTATCAGGCCAGATATCAGATGCACTGAGATAGTAAAATACTGCTAAACTGTCCCTCCCCTAAAAAGAGGCCATCTCTCTTATAAGGCCCAGAATGTTATAAAGAAAGACTACTGTACAACTATAAATCTTCAAAATAAATACAGTCAAACCTGCCCATGTGGTGACCTCTATTAAGCAGTCACCTGTATTAAAACCTTTTTTGTCTTGTCATAGAAAATTTCATATGAATTTACCCTCTTTTAAGAGGTCACCTGTCTTATAAGGCCATATTTTCTTTGTCCCAAAGGTGACCTCTTAATACAGGTTTAACTGTACCCTTGTTGTCAAGGTGATGCTGTGTAAATATATAATAAACGTACCAGTTCTGGTTTTTATAGTGTTGTCTACCCTTGGTGTCAACAGAGCTTTGTATCTACTGTATGGACTAAGATCCGTGGAATCAAGTCTATTTTTAGGTTGGAACTCTGACGAATAGCTCTTGTCGACACTTTCACTATTATAAGAGGAGAAATTTGATCTTGATATTTTTTCTTTGGAAGAACTCCTAGAAACGTTTGTAAAGAGCACATTTTCTACCGCAGACGACCTCTTTTCTGTAAATCTACCGACATTGCAGAAAGCTTTATCATCCGTCTTACTCTCTTCAGAACCAGCACCAATACTAGCAGTTTTTCGTTTAATAAGCGATAACGACCCTCTTGGACTAGAGTTTTTGACTTTTGAGATCATACCATCGTCTTTCAATATGCTGGATTTGTCACTGGGTTGTAGATATTCTACATACTTCTTAATTCTAGGAGCATCTTGGTTATCTCTGGGTTTTACAAGCTTCATACCGACAGATGAATTCTGCTGTATTTTTCCAGTGCTTATCTTACTCATGTATCCATGTAAATGGCTCTCGTATAAACTCATTTTCTTCGGCTTCTGAATCAATGTAATTTTGTCCTCCATTTTGTTTTCTGCTTCTTCAATAATCATAAAATCTGTTCCCTTTTCCTCATCACTAACAACTAAATTTTTATCGAGTGTTTTCAGCTCATTTTGTGTTGATTTTGTATTTGAGATATATTGTGAATTTTCAGAATCCCTACAATTTTTGCTGCTTGTTATTTCCATATTATATGGAGATATTCTGTGTTCAATCACACCTACATTCTCAGTGTCATATAACTTCACAAATTCTTTGTTTAATGAAAATACCCCTTGACATCCTCTGCTCTCTCTTGTTTCTATGGGCACATGGTTTGAGTTAGTTCCCTTTTCTGAAACTGGTTCCATGAAAATAACATTTTCTGTTCCCTTTGTTACAGTCACAGTACTTTGTTGTGGATCTTTGGATTGGTTATTGGTTGAAGTTAGAAGATCAGACTGGGCAGTTGTGTTTTTTACACTTTCTGTTACATCATACGATTGGCTCAAGTCTAACACTGAAGGTTGTGCCAGAGAATCTGATTGGCTCCCTTCAATTATGGTACAGGAGCTTCTAATTTCATTATCATCATTTTGAACTGGTTGAGATTCCACTTGTTTCGTTGCTATGTCAGTACATGCATAATGTTTTTGCTCAAAATAAATTTGAGGATTGATAATATCAGAAGTCTGTCTGGTTGTCAAGTCAGAACATTTTCCTCCTTGGAATGTTACAGTAGTCTGATTTTTCACAGAATTTTGCTTTCCCTCAATGGCATCATTTTTATCAGAATCTTTATCTGTCTGAGCATATCTATTGACCAATGAAGGCTCTTTAGTTTGAGTTGAAGAAACGGCTAGTGCTGGAGCAAATGTCTGAGAGCAAAAATCTGAACATGGCGGTGGATCTGTCTGCGATGATACATGGTAACGTCTAGCTTGTTCTGTTTGACCGCCAAAGGTAGATGATTCTGGTTTGATCTGACATTCAGCATCAGCAACGCTTAACATTGATAATTCTGTTTGGTAGTGACCATCTTCCTTAGGTACTTCAAGTATTGCCTGAAAGTAAAGAAATTAATGGCACAGGTTTTAAACAGGCTATTAATGGCAATGTGATCAATACTTCAATTTGGTTGTTAAAGGGGCATTATCTGCCATATCGTAAATTTTTGTTACCCATAAAAACTATCAGATATGATTGACGCCTTAATAAAACGTGTTTCTGTAATTTATAAATATTATGAAATGTACGTGCATTGGGGAAAAAACCTGAAACTGCTCGTGTTTTGAGATCAATCAAGAAATGGACGTCATCTCATTAATTATCGACATTGTTTACGGAGTTTGTTGAATCGTTATTAAATCAGTACAACAATGCACTTATTTCTTATTTTTTGGGAATCTGCTTTTAGTTGGTGTTAATTATGGACAAAGAACCATGCAAGTTGGCAGTTAATAAGCGACAAAATACAAATTATTTGCTTGCAAGCAAATTAGTAATCGATGGTAATTTTCGTTCTCAAAAGGCGGATAGTGGTTCGATAAGCTGTTTAATGTGAAATATTTACCTTTATTTCATCATTTTAAAGCTATTTACCAGTTTCCAAAACATATAATTTTTTTTGGCCAAAATCGTAGCTAATGCCCCTTTAAGGCAGGTTCAACTGTATATAACAAATAACAAAATTAAGTCCCTTAAGCATTATGTCTTCTTAAAAACCAACAGTCTAATGTTCTGGTAGATGACAAATTTGACTTATCTCCCTTTGATGAAAATAATTTTTCCTAGAATAACCTATGAAATCTTGGTCTTTCATATATATTTTTCATGGACAATTTCATGGCAAATTTCTATGAAATTATAATAACCTTGGAAAATATCTCACAGGGCACAAAACTATAACGGTTGTGTAATGGTGAGACTTCTCATCCAGAGTTTTGTAGACCGTGGGTTCGAGCCCTGATTGGGTCAAACCAAAGACTAAAGTTGGGCATTTCCTGCTACTCCGCGGACTGTTGTTTCAGTGAACTAGCACTATAAAGATCTAAATTAAGCATGTTGGTCTAGTGTAAAGCAGACATCATCATCAAAATAATTATTTCATTGAACTTGTTCTCATCGTGATATAGCTGAAAAATTGCTCGTGTGTGGCGTTAAACAACAATTAATCACTCATGGGGCATAATTTTGCTTTAAACTAATGACAGAACACTTGAACCTATCCAATCAGTGCCTATCACCACTAAAGTTCTGAGTTAGAGTCCTGATCAGATGAGGTGTACTTGATACAACATTAGGTGATAAAGTTTGTCACTGACTTGCGGCAGGTTGGTGGTTTCCACCGTGTACTCCGGTTTTCTCCACCAATAAAGCTGACCGCCACGATATCGATGAAATATTGTTGAAGGTGGGGTCAAACACTATAATCTTAATCCTAGAACACTTGATTTTATTGTAGAATATAGAAAACAAACCTTTGCTTTATTTAATTCTTCCGATATCTTTACATTCTGTTCCGACCAAGTAGTATTTAGCTGTTCTAATTCTTCCCTGGATGATTTCTCATTTGCCAGTTCTTCTGATAATACACTCAATTTTGATCTCAATTCTTCTTCCTTCAAATAGACAACATTTATTGCATAAATGCCTGTGAAATACAGATATTTCACAGAGAAATAAATATACAATATGGCTATATATTGTCAAAAAATATAAAATTTGTTTGTACAAGCTTTAGAAACATGCAGAAAAATGAGTCTAATTCTGTTTTATGCAAAGTCCAATTAAAAAAAAACACATTTTTCTCATAATCTGTATAAATTTCATTGTTTTAACAATTTGAGAATTTTCCATTTCCTATAAAATTATCCTCTGATTTTTTCAAAATGTAAAAATTAAATTGAAAATGCTTTGTCCTTTCTGTTGCTCTTGCTAGAACAAGGGAAATAACTCCTATAAAAAAACCAAATAATTTTAGTATCAAATCAGGAATGTGTAAAGGGATTAGGGTTATGGTATTTAATGCCACTTTCAACAATATTTCGGTTATATCGTGGTGGTCAGATTTATTGGTGGAGGAAAGTCGAGTACCTGCAGAAAACCACCGACCTCTTGCAAGTCACTGACAAACTTTATCACATAAATGTTGCATCGAGTATACCTCACCTGAGCGGCATTCGAACTCACATTAGTGGTGATAGGCACTGATTGCATAGGCAGCTATAAATCCAACTACCATATGATCACAACCACGACGACTCCGGAATGTGCAAAATACCATGAATAAGAAACAAATAACCTGTTTACTCCATGTCTCTACTGACTGACTGTGCAATGTTTTCTCTATGTGTAATTCTTTATTTAGAGAGTCCAATGCAGTCTCAAGCTTTTTCATTTTATCTTTACACTCATCAAGATCTGTGGACAAAGTGTTTGCCTCCCTTTGATGAGCCTCAGCATTCTGTAGATGGCGCTCTATCAGTTTGTGGGAATCTTGTAGCTTGTCTAATACTTCCTTCAAAAGTAAAGAAAAAGTGATTGATTATTGCTGAATGCCAAATGAGCAATTTTTCATCTTGTAGCTGTCTAATGTTTCCTTCAAAAGTAAAGAAAAAGTGACTGATTATTGCTGAATGCCAAATGAGCAATTTTTCAACTATATCATATCGAGAACAAGCTACATTCGAATAAATGATGATGTCCGTTTTGTGCTAGACCAATACGCTTAAGATGGATTTTCATAGTGCTAGTCCAATCAAACAACAGTCAGTGAGTAGATATGTCCCTCCACTCAGAAATGCTTTCTTGATTCCAAGCCAACCAGTCTTTTCTCTTACTTACAAGCTTAGCAGAGAAACAGCAAATATCAATTTTGACCCACCAGTAGCTCTGATCCATGATCTACCACATTCAAGACAAGAACGAAAGCCACTACACCATCAATGAGGTCAAAAGACATTCTCTGATAACCTATAGGCAGTTGCAATACTAATAGTAATACAGTCAACCCTGCCCAAGGTCTGACTGTATCATTTTTATGATGACAAGTTTTTCTTGTATTGAATCTGTCTGGACGACACAGTAAAGTCTGTAAAGTTCTTAAATTATCAGTAAAAGCAACAAAGATTTACATTAATTTCTTTCCTGTTGTTGATAATGGCTGCCAACCCATGTTAAAACTCCAAACAAAGTATGGCTTCTATGAATATATTATTATTTCTTAATTTTTCTTGGCTGTATTGAATCTGTCTACTCGATACAACAAAGTCTGTCAACTTCATAAATTAATTAACAAAAAGAGCAACGATTTCCATATATTTATTTTCTGTGGATAATGGCTACCAACCCATGTTAAAACTCCCAACAAATTATGGCTTCTATACATTATTTCTGAAGTTTTTCGTGTTGTATTGAGTCTGTCTACACAATACAATAAAGTCTGTAAACTTCATAAATAAATTTAATTATCAACAAAAGCATTAACGTATTTCCTTTTAATAATGGCCACCGTCTGCTCACAAGAAAACAATAATATCATTAGTTAGTTTCCTCGTCACAATAGATCCAGACGGTACCTTATACTTACATCAGTATATAATGTAAAAAGTCATTGTCAAATTATTGATAAATTTACAATTAATGGATGTTTTTTCCTGTTGATATTTTTCTCCATTTAATTGGAAACCTTGTGAAGAAATTGTACAGTTCATGGTTGGTACAGCTTCATAAAAGATAATTATTACAATAAAATTTGTATATCTATAGATATAGGTACAATTAATTCTGAAATATTGTAATTTCTGGTACAATCTGATGTGCTACCAAAATGATTAAATAACAATTGATAAAATAGGAGGTCAGGAATGTGTGTGTGTTGGGGATATGGTGTTGATCGCCACTTCAACAATATTTCAGCTATATCGTGGCGGTCAGTTTTATTGGTGGAGGTAGCCGGAGTACCAAGAGAAAACCACTGACCGTGCTCCAAGTTACTGACAAGCTTTAACACCTTGCTATAAGCTATTGCAAAGGTGGCGGGGCAATTTTAAGTTTGTCACAGTAGTAAAATATGCAAAAATATATTGATGCAAATGAACATGAGGGACAATTCAACTTTTGTTGCAATTTTTTCAACTAGAAACAGTTTGCTTATGGTTAAAAAAGTTAATTTCTAGCCCTAATTATCCATTGATTGTTCATGTAAAATTTGGGTTTGTAGCTTCTGAGAAAAATTATTTATTTATTCTCTCAAAGGTTGTAATGTCCTTCAGTGATGACTACCTTAGATTTCTGACCCATATAAAAAATGTTGCTAAGCACCATAAAATGATTCTGGAGTGGCAGTCATCTTGAATTTCATTATCAACAAAGAAAACACAAACTTTGTACAGGGATATTGCTAATGTTACCACGTAATTATAGGGTTAGGGTTCTGGTGTTTAATACCACTTTCCACAATATTTCAGTTATATCATGACGGTCAGTTTTATTGGTGGAGGAAACCGGAGTACCCGGAGAAAACCATCGACCTGCCCCAAGTCACTGACAATCTTTATCACATAATGTTGTATGGAGTAAAACCTTCCCATGAGTGGGATTCAAACTCACAACATGCAATGTTAAGAAACAAACCTTGTAATCACATGTTATTTTACTTAATTCTTCTCTTAATTCTGAATGCTCTTCTTTTTCCTGTGAAAGATTAAAGATGTAATCAATAGATGATATACCCAATGAGAGATCAAGTTATCATTGTGTAGGTTTGGGGAATATGTGCTCAATGCCACTTTCACTAAAACTTCTGTTATAACATGGCAGATGGTAATTATAACAGGCGCTAGACACGACATCAAGATAAGTTATCATTGTATAGGTTTGGGGAATATGTGCTCAATGCCACTTTCACCAAAACTTCTGTTATAACATGGCAGATGGTACTTATAACAGGCGCTAGACACAACATCAGGATAAGTTATCATTGTGTGGGTTTGGGGAATATGTGTTCAATGCCACTTTCAACAAAACTTCTGTTCTATCATGATGGACGGCATTGGACACTGGCGCTAGATACTTCATCAAGATAAGTTATCATTGTGTGGGTTTAGATTATATGTGTTCAATGCCACTTCAACAAAACTTCTGCTATATCATGGCAGATGGTACTTATAACAGGTGCTAGACACGTCATCAAGATAAGTCATCGTTGTGTGGGTTTGGGTTATATGTGTTCAATTCCACTTTCAACAAAACTTCTGCTATATCATGGTGGATGGCATTGATCACAGGTGCTAGACATGTCATCAATAGTATATCGTAAATTCAATGGGAAGACAATAGCGTTAATGATAAGTCAATTGTCCTATCGCTGACATTATTTTCTTCCCATTGATCTCGTGGAATAAACATTAATGTAGTGTCTAGTGTCTGTGGTATTGGTTTAAGAAACCCAGAATACTAGGAGGAAATCATTGACCGGTCGTGAGTCACTGACAAACTTTACTTGAATCACATTTTTTACCTCCCTTAAAAAAAATACTTGACACACATATTTTCACCTCCCATTTCTTGTTACCTCCCTTTACTTTATTCACAGTTTTTGTTATCTCACTTTACTTGATTCACATTTTTTACCTCCCTTTACTTGACTCACATTTTCTTACTTCTCTTTTCATGATTCACATTTTTACTTCCCTATTCTCGACTCACATTTTTACTATATTTGATCCACATTTTTCACCTCTCTTTACTTGAGTCACATTTGTAGTGCTCACATTTTTACTTTATTCCATTCACATTTTTTTTACCGGGGCCCGGGTGGCTCAATGAGTTAGGTCGCTGGATCTAACAACTCATACAAGCCTATCACCAATACAGCGTGGGTTCGCGCCCGGCTTTGTAAATTACAAAAAAGGGTGCACTCGACTCGCATCCACCACTAAAACTGGTCGCCATGATATAGCTGAAATATTGTTGAAAGTGGCGTTAAACACCAAAAATTAAATCAAATCAAATCATTTTTTTACCTCTCTTTTCATGATTCACATTTTTTACCTGCTTATTCTCGACTCACATTTTTACTATATTTGATTCAGATTTTTTACCTCTCTTTACTTGACTCACATTTTTTACCTCTCTTTAAGTGACTCACATTTTTTACTTCCCTTTATTTACTTAACTCACATTTAGTAACTGTTGTTTTACAGATGCTATTTCTTGTTCTTGTTGTATTCTAGTGGTATCACTACATGGTTTGGAGTCCAACTTAACCTTGGTATCTATCAGTTGACCTTGAAGAAGAGTTACCTCCCTTTTATGCTGTTCTATGATACACTTTTGATGCTCATTAGTGTACATCAAATCTCTGTTGAGTTTTACTGCTTCTTTAACTGAAAAACACAAATTTTATTATTAAATGAAGAGAAACAATGCTCTCATTTTTGTAATACGTAAGTTGGTTGGTTTGGTTGGTTTGTGGTGTTTAACGCCACTTATAACAATATTTCAGTTATATCGTGGCGGTCAGTTTTATTGGTGGAGGAAACTGGAGTACCCGGAGAATTCCAACGACCTGCCACAAGTCACTGACACTTTATCACATAAAGTTGCATAGAGTACACCTAGCCTGAGTGGGATTCGAACCCACAACTTTAGCGGGGATAGGCACTGATTGCATAGGTAGTTATAAATCCAACTGTAATAAGTAAGAATTTGAATGAGTGATACCCTCAATCAAAATACAATAAAGGGGTGGCCTTATAAGAGAGTGAATATTGTAGAATAGTCCACAATCACCCTCTCCCACCATGATACCCTCAATCAAAATACAATATCTTATAAAACCCACCCACATTGTCCCAATGATACCCTCAATCAAAATACAATATATGCATTTCTAAAAGTTGTTAATTATTATCAATTCTGTGTTGTAATTTTTTCATGCGCTTACAAGTAATTCGGTTCAATGAACTTTATAAAGAATTTCTTGTGCCTTTTTCTTTTGTCGAGAAATATTTCACACCAAACCAGTTCGACAGGTTTATTACGTTTTGTAATAGAATTTAGAATTATAATGTTATATGATATGGTATTGTTTATATTTAAACAACTTTATTTTCTCTTTGTAGATAGATTATACCAAATGGAGACCAATATGAACTTTAATTGTGTTACATGCATACATGCATATGATTTTGTATTAAAACTGGTTGGTGCGAATCTCATCCCATTCAAGTCTTAGTTGTTCATTAATTAAGTTAGTTCGGAAATATTTTATGTTCGGATGAGCAAAGCGAAGGAGAACATAACTTAAAGAACCCACCCCCATTGTCCCAATGATACCCTCAATCAAAATACAATATTTTAAAGAACCCACCCCCATCGTCCCAATGATACCTTCAATCAAAATACAATATCTTATAAAACCCACCCCCATTGTCCCAATGATACCCTCAATCAAAATACAATATCTAAAGCAGCCACCCCAGTGATACCCTCAATCAAAATACAATGTCTTAAAGCACCCCCCTCCCCAGCCCCAATGAAGGTGTGGCCCTATAAGAGGGTAAATACTGAAAAATAGTCCTCAAGCACCTACCCCAATGATTCCTTCAGTCAAAATACAATGTCTTAAAGCACCCACCCCAATAATACCCTCAGTGAAAATACAATGTCTTAAGACACCCATCCCAATAATATCCTCAATCAAAATACAATGTCTTAAGACACCCACCCCAATAATACCCTCAGTGAAAATACAATGTCTTAAGACACCCATCCCAATAATATCCTCAATCAAAATACAATATCTTATAAAACCCACCCCCATCGTCCCAATGATACCCTCAATCAAAATACAATGTCTTAAAGAACCCACTCCAATGATACCCTCAATCAAAATACAATGTCTTAAAGCACCCCCCTCCCCAGCCCCAATGAAGGTGTGGCCCTATAGGAGGGTAAATACTGAAAAATAGTCCTCAAGCACCTACCCCAATGATTCCTTCAGTCAAAATACAATGTCTTAAAACACCCACCCCAATAATACCCTCAGTCAAAATACAATGTCTTAAGACACCCATCCCAATAATATCCTCAATCAAAATACAATGTCTTAAGACACACATCCCA
>MJUT01025047.1:88506-131022 GCA_002080005.1 Gigantidas platifrons
TGTGGTTGTGATTGTATGGTAGTTGGATTTACAACTACCTGTGCAATCAGTGCCTATCACCACTAAAGTTGTGAGTTCAAATCCCACTCATGGCGAGGTGTACTCGATACAACGTTATGTGATAAAGTGTGTCAGTGACTTGCGGCAGGTCAGTGATTTTCTCCGGAACTCTGGTTTCCTCCACCAATAAAACTAAAATATTGTTAAAAGTGGCGTTAAATACCATAACCCTAACCTAAATATTTTTTGAGGGGCAGTCGTGATCATGATCTTGAATTTATATCTACCTATGCAATCAGTGTCTATCACCACTAAAGTTGTGAGTTCGAATCCCGTTCATGACAAGGTGTACTCGATACAACATTATGTGATAAAGTTTGTCAGTGACTTAAAAGTGGCACTATACACCATAACTCTAACCATACCCAAAGTACGTTTGACAACTGTGTAGTGTATATATTCAAATTCAACAATCGTATGATCCTGGCCTCTCCCAATACATGTACATAGAATTATAAATGTTTCTTATATACCAGTGACCTTTAATAAATAATTAAATAGCTACGCAGGGGACGAACCATCTACAATTTAACCTGTAGTATCGTTCTATTCAATAAGTTAAACAATGCTTTATTATATACACAAAATATGATTTTTATATAGATAATGACACAATCTTTTTATACATCTTAATACTTCTAATAGCCATATTAGGACAAGAAAATATTATAAAATATTTCTTCTAAACTTAAGGTCTGAAAAATTGTGTGCGAGTGATTGTTGTTTAACGCCAAATGAGTAATTTTTCGACTATCATGGCGAGAACACGTTACATGTTTTTATATGATAATGATGTCCGCCTTATACTAGACCAACATCCTTAGGTTTTCCCAACCAGGGTTAGCACCGTGATCTACCACACTCGAGGCAAGCGTGGTAACTATTACACCACAGATGGGGGTTCCCATATACAATTGATGACTTTCCATGAGGTGAATAAAAGGGTTGATCAATCCTTGAATTCACTGAAATTGAAAGTCATTAACTGTTTTGTTATATGACGTTAAATCAAATTCGAATTAACACCAAACAGCACCGACTTTGTTCTCCAGACACCCCTGTCTGCCCGTCTGCCATTATTAATTTAATTGCCTATCGAAAGTAATTAGCAAGAACACATCTGATTAGTCGATGACAAAACTTAACCCAATGATGATTGGCTACTACTTTTAAGATAATTGGGAAACACCATTTCTATTTTAAGGTGTCTGGAGAAGCTTTGGAATATTATGTTCACTTCTCATGACTTTTTGCGTGGTGATTATAACATTTTATCAAAGAACGTTACTAGGGACGTCAGCCAATCAGAAAAGACATGATCTGAAGTCATATAATAAATGTAGGTATTGCATTGACTATGAAATAAATATTCCACTTTCATGTAATTCTTTGGAAAAGAACAAAATATCTGAACCAGGTTGCACAAATCTTAATTAAATTTAAGTGTCAATTAAACATTAAGTGTAAATTAATTTCATGTACATTTCAAGTAAATTTAAGTGTCAATTAAATTTTAATACTCTTCAGTTTGTGCAACCCAGTCAAGATATTTTGTTCTTTTCCAAAGAATGACATGAAATTAATTTTAAGAGGAATATCTATTTTATATTCAATGGAATTTCGATATTGAGAACCTTATCTGTGGTATCATGGTTACCATGCTTGCCTCGAGTGCTGTAGATCATGGGTTCAAACCACGGTCATGCAAACCTAAGTATAAGTTGGACATCATTATCATCTCATTAAATGTAACTTGTTCACAGCATGATATATTTCATAAATTGCTCCTCTGGTGTGGCCTTAAACAACAATCACTCACTCACTCTACATTGGGAAAAACAATTTTCAGAATTCAGGAATGATCCTGGTTAAAAAATAAAAATAACTGAAAATCAATGAAAAATAGCTAAAACCATCTACACCCCTTCTTTGACCCATTCTGGCCGTGTCCTGCAACTTTCGGCAATTTCTCTCCAGAGGAAAATAGCTGATACCAGTTAAATAACTGACAAAAATCATCCCTAAGTATTACAACCAAAAATATCCTCTAATCTAAAATTTTATAATAAGAATCGAGTCAGTGACTAGCGACAGGTCGGTGGTTTTCTGCTGGTACTCTGGTTTCCGCCACCAATAGAACTGACTGCCATGATTATAACTGAAATATTGTTGAAAGTGGCATTGAACACTATAAACCAAACCAAACCAAACCAGAAACGAATAATTAGTTATATTTGGCCTCATGTTGACAATTTTTTGTCATTATTAGATACTCTGATACGTTTTAAAAATTTGGTGGTGTTGTTTAGAATATTCTGTGTTATAACCGAGCAAGATTTGATCACCTTGAAAGATGGAAGGACTTAAATTGAGGACATTAAAGTTGTAATTCGTAATAATATGAGAGGTTTGGTATATACTGTATTGTTCAATTTCTAGTATAAATTTAAATGATTTCATTTCCTTTAATATATATATATATTATATATTGTATATTGTAGATGTTCAATTTCTAGCATTAATTTAAATTATTTAATTTTCTTATTCACATATATATACAATGTATATATTATTTTTTTGTATACTTTAGATTTTAAATACTTAATTTCTAGAATCAAATCTAAATCATTTCATTTTTTTCTTAAAGATATAAATAAAATCAGTATAGAAATCTTAATAATTACAGCATTAATTTAAATTATTTCATTTTCTTATTCACATATATATACAATGTATATATTATTTTTTTGTATACTTTAGATTTTAAATACTTAATTTCTAGAATCAAATCTAAATCATTTCATTTTTTTCTTAAAGATATAAATCAGTATAGAAATCTTAATAATTACAGCAAATTATGTTTAATTACAAACTAATGTAAATTTGTAAATACACTAGTGCAAATACATAATTACGTTGTGAAATCAAGGATGGAAATTTGATAGTATCATACATTTAATTTTTAAATAGAAAAATGGCTGAATTAATTCTCATTACCACTGATAAATCAAAAACAAAAATTTGGAGTCATTTTCATAATTTAAAAAAAAAATGTTGGCCTAAATATGTTCAACTGTATATACATTGAAGACCCTACTGTGACTGTGAATTGTAGAACAGCAATAAAGAGATACTCCTTCATTTCGTGTCTAAGTGTAATGTTGGATAGTGTCTCATGTTCATATACAAATGTACATCCATATCCTTTCTTACTTATATTCACGTAGCCAAATAGTACACTTGTATGTACAGTCCATATAGATATGTACAAGATACAGTACTATTGAAAAAAAAAAGAAAAACAGAAGCTGCTCATATTGGATATAACATGTTTCGTTTTCCGCACGAGTACTCAGATGAAGGCTGCACTTTTTTGGGAACAAAAAAACCAAAACAGGATAACCAAAATCGTCTATTGTTACATATGCCTGAGGGTTGATTTGATTTTTGGTGTTTTATGCCACTTTCAACAATATTTCAGCTATATCATGGCGACCAGTTTTAGTGGTGGATGAAGCAGGAATACACGGAAAGCACCACCAACCATGGGCAAGCAACTGGTAAACTTTATCACTTGCGGCTGCGAATCGAGTGCACCCTTTTTTGTAATTTACAAAGCTGTGCGCGAACACACGCCGTATTGGTGATAGGCTTGTATGAGTTGTTAGATCCAACCACCTAACTCATTGAGCCACCCGGGCCCTACCTAACTCATTGAGCCACCCAGGCCCTACCTAACTCATTGAGCCACCCGGGCCCTACCTAACTCATTGAGCCACCAGGGCCCTACCTAACTCATTGAGCCACCTGGGCCCTATCTAACTCATTGAGCCACCAGGGCCCTACCTAACTCATTGAGCCACCAGGGCCCTACCTAACTCATTGAGCCACCAGGGCCCTACCTAACTCATTGAGCCACCCGGGCCCCTATGCCTGAGGGAGATTGACAAACATTTTAATAAATTACATCTTTCAGGAACTGTAAATTTCAAACAAAATATATCTAATAAACCATGTCAGCATTGCAACACTGACTACCTCGTAACTTGGACGGATCTTCGGGACTTATAGTCCACCAGCAGAGGTATCGATTATTCTATTAAAAAAAAAAAACCAAAAAAAAACCAACATTTATCAGTACTATGATTATTTATAATTCTCTGTACTTTCTTCCAATATATAAAATAAAATTTGAATCCTAATATTTATTGAAAAATCTAATAAGTCATTACTGTAGATATTTAATTCTAACGAGCCTACCCAATACACATTTCTATATATCTATATTGATTGGGTATTGGATAGATATTTCCTTAGACACCTAGCAATTTTAATGAATTAACCACCCACAAATCATCCACATCAATGGACTTATTACCGAGTTCTGGAGATTTATTTACGTCCACATAAGATAAATTCAATGGAAATTCAATATTTTTTTCAATTTGAAAGGGATTTCTATAAAACTACAAACAAAAATTAGATTTTTCCCTCAAACAATAATCGTTATTAGGGTAAATTCAGGCTTTAAATTGTAATGATAAAACACATTTAATTCTCTAATAAAACGTAGATATCTAATTTAGTGCACACAACACGTTTCTGGAAAAACCTTAATCAGGTATCATCATAGACAAACGATTAGGAAGTCAAAATTTTTATAAAAAGAAATCTTTGGGAACTAAAAGGGAACTAAAATAGTTGATGAAATTGTCCCTTTCAAGAGAGACCAACCCTCTTATAAGGCCATTTTATCTTTGCAGAAGGGGGGGGAGGGAGGAAGCCCGCGTGGTTCAACGAGTTAGGTTGTTGGATCTAACAACTCATACAAGCCCATCACCAATACAGCGTGGGTTAGTGCCCGGCTTTCTAAATTACAAAAAAGGGTGCACTCAACTCGCAAGTGATAAAGTTTATCATTTGCTTGCCCTGGGTCAGTGGTTCTCTCTGGGTACTCCACCACTAAAATTGGCTGAAAAATTGTTGAAAGTGTCATTAAAACACCAAAAATCAAAAATCTTTGCAAAAGGGGTGGCCTTATAAGAGAGTGACTACTGTAATAATTTTATTCATCTTTGAAATTTAACATAAAATGACTGTATTTACATTGACCTGGTTTCAGTTATTTGTTCAGTGTGTGAAACTAAATATTGCGGTATCATAGACCAATCTCTATTTTACATAGACCTCACTGTACATTATATTCAAAATTTTACATAGACATTGTCTATAGGTCTACCGCTAATTTCGCACACTGATTTGTTTTAATTAGTTTGATGATGGTTAAAATATCATTTGATCATAAAAAGGAATGCGAAACATAAATTATGTGTGATCTATTGGATTCTAGATGAGAATATGAATATTTAAACTGTACAGTCAAAACTTGTATTAAGAGGTTACTTTTGGGATAAAGAACTAGAGGCTCAATGTGGCTCACCTTTCACTCTGCTTTGAGGAAACTTTATACAGAACCTTCCATTGATGCTTCCTACCAAATTGCTTTTCATTTGGCTACTCGGTTTCCGAGGAGAATTTTTTTTTTTAATAGAAATCAACCAATCAGAAACAAGAATTGCCCGTGGTGGCCATGTTTGTGAACCTATCAGGACGAAATGAGCAATCTATATAGAGGGCCTTTCATAGATGCTTCCTGCCAAGTTTCGGTTCATTTGGCCGAGTGCTTTCAGAGGAGACGATTTTTTAGAAATCGATTAATCAGAAAAAAGAATTGCCTGTGGTGGCCATGTTTGTTAACGGATCGCTACAAAATGAACAATATATTTAGAGGACATTCCATTGATGCTTCCTACCAAATTTCGGTTCATTTGGCCAAGCGGTTTCAAAGGAGAAGATTATTTAGAAATCAAGCAATCAGAAATAAGAATTGCCTGTGGTGGCCATATTTGTGAACCGATCAGGACGAAATTAGCATTCTTTATAGGAACTTACATAGATGCTTCCTACCAAGTTTCGGTTCATTTGGCCAAGCGGCTTCAGAGAAGATTTTATGAAAAAAATCGACACACCAAGTGATGGCAATAGCTCATGTTGCCTTATATGACAGGTGACCTCTTAAGAGGTTCAATTCATATGAAATTTTCTTTGACAGCACAAGCAAAATGTGACCTTTTAATACATGTGGCTGCTTAATTTTTAATAGATGTGACCACATGGGGAGGTTTGACAGTATTTAAGACCCTCATCAAAAACATTATAATTCAAACATTTCAAAGTACACATTAAAAAGTAGCATAAGTAAACTTAGCGTATTACTTATATATATATATGCTACTATACAAAGTACTGTATTACTTATATATATATTCTCCTATACAAACTACTTCACTTAAATGTTCATAAACATTGATTCAACAAATATATTGTACATTTGTAATAACACTTCTTAAACAAATTTAAACTCCCCTATAACCACAGAACAAATTTAGAAAATTTTTAAATACAAATATCATTGAAACATTTTATTAAGAATATTTTTAAATAAGTAAAGCAATTCTTATTATGTACATGTATTCACCAGTATAATGACAAAATTTCGGATTTGATAACGATTTATTTAAAACTTGAGATATTTTCTGATTTGAGAGAATTACAGAAAATAATGTACTAGATATTAAGATTATTATTAATAAGTAAAGCTATCCTTGTTTTGTATCTCTTACAACTACCTGTGCAATCAGTGCCTATCACCACTAAAGTTGTGAGTCTGAATACCGCTCATGGCGACGTGTACTCGATACAACATTATATGATAAAGTTTGTTAATGACTTGCGATATTTGTGCATATCAGTGAATTTCTGTAGTTTCCTCCACCAATAAAACTGACTTCCATGATATAACTGAAATATTGTTGAAAGTGGTGTTAAACACCATAACCCTAACCCCATTATCCCACTATGGACAGAAGATTACCAGTTTGTCAGTGACTTGCAGCAGGTTGGTGGTTTTCACCTGGAACTCTGGTTTCCTCAACAAATAAAACTAACTGCCACGATATAACTGAAATATTGTTGAAAGTGGCATTAAACACAAATAACCCACAATAACCCCTCTTTTAAAATGTACATGTTTTCACAGTATAACGACAAAATTCCATATTTGATGATGATTTATTTATAACTCGAGATATTTTCTAACTCAAGAGATTTAAAAGAATTTTAAAATATGTATTAAATTAAATTTGCATACTTAATCTATAGAGCCAGTTATGAATAATTACCGTTAATTGAAGCGTCAATACATGAACAGCCAGATAATTTAATTAGTGATAAGATCTTAATACAAATTATCTGAATATCTAGGAAATAAAATTCTATATAATACCAAATGACATCTAATCAACAAAGATGCCTAATGTCGTGTTGATTGACAGAAGTAAAGAGTAAAACTCAACTGCAGGTGAGGGGCTGTTTCACACTCATTTTAGGGTTTGAGTTTATGCTCAGTACTGAAGAGGGGTCATCGTGGTTGTGCTTATATGATAGCTGCATTTACAAAAAATGTACAACTACCTATCACCATAAATATTGTGAGTTGAATCCTATTGATGGCGAGGTGTACTCAATACAACATTATGTGATAAAGTTTGTCAGTGACTTGTGACAGGTCTGTGGTTTCCTCTACCAATGAAACTGCCACGATATTACTGAAAAATTGTTGAAAGTGGCATTAAACACCATAATCCTAACCCTCACCCCATTATCACACTATAGACAGAAAGATTACCACTCTCTCAGTTAATTCTAGATAACACGACCTGTCATTATGAGCCATCAAGGATATATATATTATTTTTATTGCCATCACCATACCCCACAAAAATCTATATATCTTCTGTAATCAAGTGTACGGATCTATATATGTATGTGTTTTTTAAACAATCCTGTCAGTTGAGTTGGGACATTTAAAATGCAGGGTATATTTATCATAGGCATTTAATTAATGACGGGTAGATTGAACATAGTGATTTAATATCAATGTTAAAATTAATATTGTGAAGGATGTCGATATGATATTATAGAGGATGGATATTTAAATTTTTTTTACGGAATATAAAGTATATTTTCAAGGGAAGTATGAACTATTTTCTTTTAATTTTCTTTCATGTTTTTTAACATTTCATTGATCAGGAGGAAAAACACAATTCTTTTAAATATCAATGTGAAATTAACATTGTGGATGATGTTGATACGACGGAGGATGGATATTTTAAAAATTACGGAATACAATGTACATTGTGATATATTTTTATCGATTTTCAAGGGAAGTATGCCCTATATTTTTTTTTATTTTTTTCACGTTTTTAGAAAAAATTTCGTTTATCAGGTGGAAAAAAACATAATTCTTTTAAGATGTAAAAACTATTCACATTTATTTTTTAGATTTTATAAAGTTTCGTTTAGTTCAACATTTATAAGTTTTTTTCTAAAGATTGTACAAATATTGAACTCCAAAAGCTTTATGAATGACTACAACAGCAGGCCTTATAGTCATACAACTTGAGTAGAATTATTGCATTCATACTCAAAAACTGCCAAGCAGATTACTGTATCCAATATATAAAGAGTTCTGACTAAATGATTTTGGAGTACAAATGACCAAACTCATATTCAAGTCTTATGATTGTGAGGCCTGTTTGTTTTGTGGAAGCCTATGTTGTAACGTCATATGTAATTTTTTATCCCCTTGCCAACGAAGTTGCAAAGGGATATAGTAATGCTACCATCCGTCCGTCCTTCCGTAACATCCTTGTGAACACTCTAGAATCAACATCCTTCAATGGATTTTGACCAAACTTAGTATATCCTTAAGAGAATCTGGAACCCTATTGATTTTCAAGGCTAAAGGTCAAGGTCACCGGGTCAAATTTTTAGGCAAGGGGATACGCCACGCTTTGCGTTGTCCTTGTTCAATTTAATTTTTTCTGAGGACTGGTTTTTTTTGGTGGGAGCCTATGTTGTCAGATCATATGTAAAAAAAAATTACGATTTGCATTAACAAAATGTTTAGGATTTAAATGTATCTCTTCCTTCCAATCCTAGATATATGTCAGGTTTAGATCTGATACTACGAAATAATTAAACCAAGTTTTATATGATTCTGCATAAATCATGTTTAACCCTGCCACTTGTTATTGAAGTGCCTGTACCAAACCAGGAAAGTGAGTGGTCTTGTATTTGTGTGTAAAGGGTATTGATTTTGCTTCTGTTTTTCTATTTTTTCTATTTGAATTTGGAACTATTCCTACAATGTGGTATTTTATACTTTTCTTTTTGTTGACTTAAAATATGTGATAAAAAAAAAGTTGTTTTTTTTTGGTCAAACTCCTATATAAAATCAAACTTTAATTAGAGTCCAAATGTAGAAAAATCGTTGTTAATTTAACCTTTATAAACATTAAACAAAACATCTGTCTATTCCGTACATAAAAGCTGGTCGCAACGAGGTTCAATTTAGACAACACAGTATATTCTAAAAGTCAATTAAACCTAAAATAGCAATGTGCCATTATTGCTTTTTAAGTGTAATTATTTAATTATTTCACCTTTTGAATAACAAAATTCTAGTAAAAGCTAAATCCAATAACGAGTATTAATTCTTTGTAGATCTATTTAACAAATCTATACTAATTAAATTAATTGGTTTAAACTTTGTAAAAAAATCAATCCTCGCCCGTTAATAAAGTGAAGTCTATAGGTATTAAGTCACCTCTTGAGGAGAATGTTTTGTGATTTTCTCCTCGTATTCATTAAATAATTAGTTGTGGCTAGGTTAATTAAAATCCATTTATCACATACAATTTTAGCTACTTAATTTCCAAACGATGCCTTACAGATATTATTTCCCATCCCCGTCTATCCATCGATTTTATTGCATTGCAGTTCGCGACCGATCAGCAAACCTTGTGTAGGGGTCAGGTCATCAATTCCACCAATATCAACTAAACGAACATTCACCTCTCATTTTCATTCACTGAACACAAAAAAGACAACGTGTAACGATGGAAATCCAGGTCCTGGGTTGGGACAGACACAAAAATGTGGCAGGGTTAAACTGGTTAATGGGGTCCCAACCCTCCCTTTTTAATATCTGTATCTCCAACGGCAATACATATATAAACAAACAATAAAAATCCTGCACAGATTCGCTTCTATTCAAAAAGACCACAAAATTGAATGACAACATAAACATGGACAGTACAATAACAGGGTCAATGATTGCTCGTAGTTAACTGCCTTCTTGCTAGGAAGGGAGAATTTGTTGGTTAATGACATTACTTGGCTCTTTGGACAACTCAACATCGGTGGCTCAGTGAGTTAGGTAGTTGGATTACAACTCATACAACCCTATCACCAATACGGCGTGGGTTCGCACCTGCCCTTTTAAATTACAAAAAAGGGTGCACTCGACTCGCAGCCGCAAGTGATAGAGTTTACCAGTTGCTTGCCCATGGTCGGTGGTTCTCACCGGGTACTCCGGCTTCTTCCACCACTAAAACTGGTCGCCATGATATAGCTGAAATATGGCTGAAAGTGGCATTAAACACCAAAAAATCAATCAATCAATCAACTCACCATGCACAAAAGTCAATATAGTCAAACTATTAAGCAATAACTTGTATATTGTGAAATCAATTTTAATTTTTCTTCAGTGCATTTCGTATTAATTAAACCTGTATTTAGTGAGCACCTGTCTTATGTGACCCAATTTCAATGTTCTCTTGGAAGGTCACATTAGACAGGTTTGACTGCACTTACAAAACATTGGTAATAGACAGTGATGACAGGTAGATATAAATGAGACTACATAAATAGTCCTTTTGACTTCTATAAATCTGCAGAAAAAAATTCTTACAAATCCATTTTTCAAATCAACATTTGTTTCCCTAGATGTACGTTATATACGAAATTAATCATAGAGTGCCTATATTTTATATATTTGTATACATCTAGAAAATAAATTGCCGATTTGTAAAATGGATTTTTAAGAATTTTTTTCTGGGGATTTATAGAAGTCAAACAAACTATGCTATACTATCATACCTAAAGAACCCCCATTTATGCAGGGTACATTTGTACACTACAATTGATTGATATCTTTTTTTATTTTCTCATTACAGGATACCTGATGTAGCTTTCCATGGAGCTGGTCACATGATCAATTAGCATAAAAACAATTAAATGGAGGTGGTCACATGAACGATTTGCATAAAAACAATTACAGAGTAAAGTAACAACATTATGAATCCCCCCGCTCCGACGTTACAACACTTTTCAAGTCATCGCACCGATGATGACATACAGGGGGCCGTAACTCAGTTTCTTGAAAATGAGGCACACCATCTTCAAGGAAAATCAATACATGAGAGTACTGACGAGATCTCACAATGGCTGGGGACCATGATCCAACAAGAACGAGAGGGATGGGCATACAAAATAAAAATGTCGATGCAAGAAATTGAAAATCACCGCAGGGAAGCATTGAAGGTTCAGAGTGTAATCCAAGATTGTGCACAACAGTTGCATCAGATCTCCGAATGCTGTAACATGGATACGAAAGCTTTGGCAAATATTGAAAAAGAAGAACCAAAGAAGGCCCTACCGATGTATATAGAGTGTGTTACTGACCTCATTAATTCTTTGGTTGAAGATCGATTGGAATGTCTACAAGTTTTACATATTAATTATAATGATGGATCTTCTATATGTAAAATGCTTAGATCGTACATTCAAGAAATTCAAATGAAAGCCGACAGCACTCGAATTGATCTGACAATGAGAATGGAAGCCTTAGAACAGAAAAACAAGGAATTAACGTGTGAAGTACGGAAGTTACAAAAGCAGGTAAACAGTAAACAAGGCGACCTTGATAGACTTACGAACATTTTACAGTCAGTGACAGAAGATAGAATTCTAGGTAAAAAAGGCGGGAAACGTAATGCTTATAGTGAAAGTTTCTTACCTAACATTAATGACAGAGGCACTTCGCCAATATCAGTTACGAGTTATGCTTCATCGAAGGACGATCCAGATATAAAAATAACACATGATAAACTCAAAAAGATTAAAAATAGTGCTAAAAAACTGGAAAATTCCCTTCAAGATGCTCTATCACAAATTGATCAATTTCGTCGAGGTTCTCAGACAACTATGAAATACAGTCATGCTTCAATGGTTGCTAATAATATAAAAATACGACCACTTCTTGCCAGGACAGCAAGTTCTTCAGATACTGAATCTACGAAGGAGGGGAAAACAACCACACGCAGACAACTTCCCCAACCACCGATACAGACAAATGACAACCAACAGCTTGAGGTCAGTGCACACACAAATGTTCTTGCTACACCGGGGAATGATCACGAGCCCCCATCAAAACAAGATAAACCAATCAAACGATCCAAACGCAAATACCAAGAAACCATTATTTCTCGTAGTAGCGGAGATGACACAGTACCAACAAAGCCTGAAAGGACAAACAAGAACCACTCATGTACATTCCGTACCCTGGTTCGGTCGCTGGATGAATTGAGAACAAGAAAATCTTACAAAAAAGGTGGGCAAGTTTCTAAATGTTTACGGTGCCAAAAATTATTTACTTTGAATGATAATCACAAGAAAGCATGTCGGTATCATTCCCGTAATAAAGATAGACGCGAGGAATATACAAACAAAGGGAAACTATCCAGGGTGAACTATATATGGCAGTGTTGTCAACAGGGGGTCGACAGTCCAGGCTGTTGCTTTGGACAACACTTATAATAACCAATGAAATTCTTATAAACTTTTCACTGCATGCCTATTTTTGATGTGTGAATTGTTTTGGAACAATTTTCGACCAATGAAACTTCTCAAAAATCTTAAGTGCATGCACATGTAATGTGACTTCAACAATAAACTACCAAAGAAAGACTCTTTTGCTTCCTGAAAGGATTGATAAAAATACAATCACATCAAATCTGAGAAGACAAATTTCATTCATTTAAAAAAAAGTAACAAAAAATGTTCATCAACATATTAACTTAATCACATATCACATTTTGAGGTAAAAATTGCTTGTGTGCCAAAATGTGCCTACTCGAAGGTTTTTTTTTGTTTTTTTATTTCGGGACATTTTCAAGTTCCATAGTTATATATAGGCATCTTATCCCAAATTTATACACATTGGTTGGGATTGAGCAAATTAAAATTTTGTTAAGGGCAATCTGATTAAAATTATACCTCTCACTTGATCTCCTTTACTGATATGTCGCAGTGAAGGCAATCTGAGGAAACTCCATTACGGGTGACATGTACTAATATCTGATGACACCATATTTGTGGGTCATGTCAGGAATCATATTTTCAACAGACCAAACAATGACAAGTATAATACTATTGTAAACCCCCCCCCCAAATAGAAGAAAATTGGAAAAGAAAAAAAAAATGGTGTAGCCTTATACGTAAACAGTGATAGTGCACATGACCACTAGTCTCAGACACCCCCCCCCTTTTTTATTAGGACTTCATAAGTTCAACTTCCTGCAGACACATGCTAAAATGGCTGTCATCATGCATCCTACATGTATGTTAACATTACTATCAAGTTCATCCTTATTTGTTGTGTACATTAATTATTATGTTAATGAGTTTGCCAATTAAATGTTAAATATATTGAATATTTAATTAGTTATATGTTACAAAGCTACTGAAATGAAAAATTTAAAATCCATATTAATTGAAATCAAGGACATTAAAACCAATGATGTGTGGTTTATGTTTCAACTGATCTGCCACAACTGTTTCAGGATTATCTCCCTTTGATGGAAAAAATATCTACAAATGTTACACACTTTATCCTTAAAATCATGTGATTTTGAGTAATATTTAAGGGGTAAAATAAACTTCAGTGCTACTGATCTGCCACAACTGTTTCAGGATTATCTCCCTTTGATGGAAAAAATATCTACAAATGTTACACACTTTATCCTTAAAATCATGTGATTTTGAGTAATATTTAAGGGGTAAAATAAACTTCAGTGCTATCATGGTACCTGATTCATGTAGAGCGACAGTAAGAAACGGTAACAGTATAATAGTGGACCTGATAGAGGACATCCTTAAAAATGATTAGAATGACACTTGTTTCTCCTCTTTTGAGTTTTGGGACTTTTTGACATTGCAGGAGAAACACAATTTCTCCCATTATTACGGCGTTTTAACCCTGCTGAACCAGTGGTGAAAAAAAATCTGTAATCCTCTAGAGGATTAAAATGTCTCGTGCCTATCCCCGCATTTGACTCGTTTGACGGCTTTTGAAATAAAGTTTGTGTTAAAATAATGGGAGAAACAAATTCTCCTTCAGTTGCCCATGTGGGTTACGATATTTCTCCACTCGCGAGAGTTAAATTTAACATTTAACTCTCTTGAGTGGAGAAATATCGTAACCCACGGGGAACTGAAGGAGAATCTATATATATGCACATTGTCTGTACAAATAAATATATTATTTGCACTCAGTGTGAAAACAGGCAAGAAAAGCTGGATAAGGACTCACTTTTCTACCTGTTTCTAAAGTTTGTATGAATAAATTTGATGTTTTACGACAATGTACATATATTATATATTTATTCCACACTTATTCTATTAGAGCAGTCAAATTGCATTGACTGGATAAATTTGTGTTACAGAATTTTACTGACCGAAATATAGCTGTTTTGGTACCCTTGTCGCATGTTACTTGTTGAGCTTTGGGAAATTTAGTTGTAAATTCAGTTCAACAGAAAATATCAAAAGGGGTAATTGTACAATTTTATAATTTAATTCAAAATATAAACGTTGATGGAATAATGTGATTTTTTTGCAGGATAAACACAATATTAATACAGTGTCTTAAAATATTAATTACACCTTATATAAGAATGCTGGATTCTGATTGGTTAATAGCCGTGATATTTTTTTTTACAAATTCAGGCCTTTCATTGTGAATTTGCAGAATTTTTACTTCATGTAGGTGCATTTGTATAAGATTTAACTTTTTTTCATGGTATTTGCAAAATCATATTTGCCTTTTTTACCCTTCACCGAGACGCTTGTAACAAAATTTGTAAAACGTTATCAGTTGTGCATTTTATGTAACATCATTCGGTAGAATTAAACAGATACATCATGTTGGGTCCTGAAAACGACAAACAAAAGGTATTATTCATTTAGCAAGTGTTCTAAATAATATTCGGTGTAATTAAACAGATATATCATGTTTGGGAGGGGTATTTGCGAAAAATACCAGTCTTGAGACTAAATTTCCCTCGCCATTCAGGTCGGGAAATTTTTCGTCTCTCGACTGGTATTTTTCGCAAATACCCCTCCCAAACATGATATATCTGTATAAAAGTTTATATGTATTCAGCGTTAACCCCTCCTCTATCTACAACTACATGTGTAATCAGTGCTCTGAATTTGTCAGGTCGAATCCCACTCATGGCGAGGTGTACTTGATACAACATTATGTGATCATTTTTGTTAGTGACTTGTGAAAGGTCGGTGGTTTTCTCCAGGTCCTCCAGTTTCCTCCACCAATAAAACTGACCACCATGATATAACTGAAATATTGTTGAAAGTGGCATTAAACACCATAAACCAAACCCTTAAATAAAATGAATAAGTACAGAATATCAGAGCTTGAATCCTGCTCATGGTGAGGTGTACTTGATACAACATTATGTGATAAAGTTTGTCTGTGAGTGGGATTGAAACTCACAATGTTAGAATAGATAGGCACTGATTGCATAGGTACTTGTAAATCCAATTACCATACGATCACGGCCATGACAGCCTACCTTTTTTTTCTTCTTTTTTTGGCCTTAGTTATTCTAATCTGTCTTTTTATTACAATGAATATCTTGACTATTAGATGGAATGTAGCCGATATTGAAGACCCTATATACATTCACAGGTCAAAGGTCTTTCCAAAATTGGATTTTTTTCCCTTTAGTCATACCTGTATTGAGATGTTAGCATTGGGATAAAGTAAAAGTGGTCTTTTAAGACAGATATCCAGTCTGTCAAGCACTTTTTGGCTTCAAAAAATTAGGAAATCAGGAGATTATCAGGAATTTTTTTTATATAAAAAGTGATAAAACCATACAAAAGGCTGCCTTCCTCCCCTCTAAGAGCTTTCAGGCCATAATATATAAATTTAAGCATGGCGTTTTTGATTCCAGATGAAGGTCATTATCAGAATGTCTGAGTGTAATTGGCAGGCTAAAAGATCTTACCTAGGCCATTTTCCTCACCTCCTTTTATTGATAAGAGGCTTTACACTAAAATAATTTCAACATATTATTATGTTATTTTTTTTTATGGTGAAAAAGTTCAAAATCAGGAGTTATCAGGAGTTTATCTAACAAATTCAGGAAAAAATCAGGAGTCGCATGACAGACTGCTTAAAAGAGGCTTAATTCATATGAAATTTTCTATGACAGGACAAGAAAAAGGTGACCTTTTAATACAGGTGACTGCTTAATAGGGTGAATGGATTGGCAGAGATGTGACTGTATATTTCACATACCCCCCTCCCCCCTTTTTAAAAGTTCTCCTTCGCGTCGCCAGTAAAACGGTATTTGCGACTGTCAAATCCACAATTGACACCTCCAACTCTTCAAATACAGTACTGTTATTCCTTAATTATCTGATTTTCTTGAACTTTTCTCCTTTAAAAGCAGAATTGATAAGAGTTTATTTATATTTTTTCTTATTACATATATAAAATGTTCAAACTTTTATTTACAAGTATTTATGATGTAAACACAAAATTTTGTTTTTGAATCCAATTGAACATTGTAAGTATATTTCTCCCATTATTACGGCGTTTTAACCCCGCTGAACCAGTGGTGGAAAAATCTGTAATCCTCTAGAGGATTAAATGTCTCGTGCCTTTCCCCACATTTGACTCGTTTGACGGCTTTTGAAATAAAGTTTGTGTTAAATAATGGGAGAAACAAATTCTCCTTCAGTTGCCCATGTGGGTTACGATATTTCTCCACTCTCAGCTTGTGGTTAAAAATTTTAATTTAACTCTCTTGAGAGGAGAAATATCGTAACCCATGGGCAACTGAAGGAGAATCTATATATATTTGAATAATTGTATGCTGAAATTTCATGAAATAAATCCATTTTTTTTTTGTATTGTTTAAATTAAACACAAAATATATTCGAGGGCACACTTTTCTATCATTATATAGTAAGATTTGGTGAAAAAAAACCCAATAAACTTTAAGTTAAAACTATATTTTAACAATGTTTAAGGAAAAGTAGGAATAAAATTATATGAAGAATATTAACATTTCATGAAAATCGAATAAGAAATTACTTTACCAGAAATCTTTTTAAAAATCCAGGATTTATATGAAAAATACAGTAAAACTTACCCATGCGGTCAACTCTATTACCCTGTATTAAAAGGTCACCTTTTTCTTGTCCTGTCACAGAAAATTTTATATGAACTGAACCTTTTAAGAGGTCACCTGTTTATAAAGCCACATTATCTTTGTCCAAAAGGTGACCTCTAAATACAAGTTTGATTATCTATATTTTAATGCAGAAATTCCATAAAAATCTATTAAGAAATGACTTGAAAAGGATCTTAAAAAAAAAATAAGTAAGGTTTAATATGAAATATACAGTAAAATTTGCCCATGTAGCAATCACCTTTTTCTTGTCATGTCATATACAAAATTTCATTAAATTGAACCTCTTTTAAGGGGTCACCTGTCTTATAAGGCCACTGTTTTATTGTCATTAATACAGATTCGATTGTATCTTTTTTTTTTTAAAGCATTAAATGCAGAAAATTTCATGAAAATCGAGCAAGAAATGACTTGAAAAGAATCTTTAATTTTTTATTTTAAATTAATGTTTAATATGAAATATATATATAAATATTTAAATGTGGAATGACTTTTGACATATTATAGTATCTTATACCTGACAAGACATCGTAATAGGATTAAACAGTAACTGGCTCTGTTTGTATTTAGATCCAGTTTTAGGGTACCAGGTGAAGCAGTATGATATCCTATGAAGAATATTTGATATTAGATAATTTATATAAAGAATCACCTTACAAATATTTACCTTAGAATCATGTATTGAATTTTAAATTAGTGTTAAAATGTATAAACGTAAGGCCAAAACAAACTATTTGTTTAGGTTCTCATAATTTGTTTGTTTGGCAGTCAGTGAAAATGAACAATTTGAAAGGGTTGGGATCTATTAATTGGTTTAACACTGACACATTTTTGTGCCTGTCCCAAGCCAGGACCTGGTTTTTCAATGCCATTATTACGAAAAGAAAGTTTAAATAGTGATGGTCATCAATTCCATTAACATCAACAAAATGAACTATCATCTCTCACCGAACACAAAAAAAACCCATGACATACAACTCCCTAATGTAGTGTGCTTAGCACAAATACCAATTCATAATCTTTGTTTTGTACAAACAGAGAACTGGTCCTTTTTTAATGATTCTGCCTTCACACTTAGGATATAGAATTCTATTTTGGGAATTCGGTCCAGTTCTGTTTTTTTTCTCTTTCAAATTATTTGTGGTCAATGTCAACATAATGTAAAACATGATCTGACTGGTCAATTCACCTGACAATTGAACTGTCATGTGACACTTATAGCCAATCATTGAGCAGTTAACAAAATTCGATGACCAGTAGTCCCTCTCTTATAAGGCCATTCCAATAAATGGCGAACCTACTTATCACGCACCGAGAAAACAAAATATAACTAAATTGTCTCCCTCAAGAGAGGCCACACCTCTTATAAAGCCACTCCCACTAAAATTCCCTTCTACATCAGATCAGAGTTCAGATGCACTCAGGTAGTAAAATACTAGTAAATTGTCCCAAAGGTGACCTCTTAATACAGGTTTAACTGTATGAGAATATTATGAGCGAGTGATTAGTGTTTAATGCCGAATGTGCATTTTTTCAGCTATATTATTGCACAAAAAGTTCCATCAGATGAAGATGATGTCTGTTATGTACGAGACCAACATACTTCGTTGGATTTTTATTGCGCAAGCTCACAAAAACAGCCACAGTATGTAGTTAACAAACATTGAGGTACTCCTTGGAATTCAAACCTCCAACAGAGGCACAATGTAGCTGTTTCCAACCAAATCAAAAAAAAAAGAGGAAAAAAACAGTTGTAACAGGTTCACATGACAGGGTTGAGGTGATGATGTGTAACTCCACTTTCACAAATATTTCAGCTATATCGTGGCGGTCAGTTTTATTGGAGGAGGAAACTGGAGTACTTGGAGAAAACCATCGACCTGTCACAAGTCACTGACAAACTTTATCACATAATGTTTTATCGAGTACACCTTGCCATGAGTGGGATTCGAACTCACATTAGTGGTGATAGGCACTGATTACATAGGTAGTTGTAAATCTAATTACCATATGATTACGACCATCACAACCCCTTGGTTCACATGATAAAGTGGAATTACTGGAGCAATTAGCGTTTTCAAAATCACAATGAATTCCTCAACTTTGCAGGTCAAGTATAGGACCATCCTATGATTATTTTTGTTCATTTGAAACAATATTTATATAGTTTATGGGGTAAATATTTATTTGTTTTCCAATAAACCTTTCATCTGTGGTGGTATTCTAGCTATACTTTATTTCTGATTAACAAAAAAAAACCCCCAGATATTTGGATTTGATTTGATTTGATTTTGGTGTTTAGTGCCACTTTCAGCAATACTTCAGCTAAATCATGGCGCCCAATTTTAGTGGTGGAAGAAGCCGGAGTACCCAGAGAGAATCATCGACCTGCCGCAAGTCACTGGTAAACTTTATCACTTGTGGTTGCGAGTCGAGTCCACTCTTTTTTGTAATTCACAAAGCCGGGCACGAACCCACGGCATATTGGTGATGAGTTGTTAAGTAATCTACCTAACTCATTGAGCCACCCAGGCCCTCCCAGATATTTGGTATAGCATCATTCAAAGAACATTTCAGCTATGGTTGCAGTCAAATGAATCAATGGTATTAGATAAAAAATACTTTTAAAACATTATGCCTTATGTTGATTTTGTCCTGTGCTGGTGCCCATTTTAGATTTCCAATTTACAAACAAAATACAAAATTTTATAAGAGATCATTCAAATATAATCCATATGGTCCTATGCAAAATCATTTCCCATTGTGGGGTCGGGCCATCTTAGTTTTTGAATTGACACAAAAAAACAAACATTTTGTAATGGGCCATCCAAGGAACGTTACAGTCAAGTTTACTTTCAACAATATTAAGAGGGTCAAGATATATGAAACTTTGGCAAATCAGACAGCATAATTTGCCTAACAGCCATGTTCAATTTCAGAATGAAACAGAAATCCAGTAAAATGTTGAAGACCACCCAAATAACATTTCTTCCCAATTTGGTCCCATTTAGTGGTCCAGTTTTTTGTGTGAGAAAAAGATTGAAATTTGAAAAACAAATGATTTGTACACAACAGCAACAGACACAAATAGATGACATTAAGACACATGTTAATAAAAGTTGGAAGATCATACCACAGGGGTAATCAGAATCTGTCAAATCAAAGGTCAGATAATATAACGGTCAGAAGATAAGGGACAAAAGGTCCAGCAATGATCCTCAGAACACTACACAAGTCTGAAGATTGAGCTACAGGAACCCCACTATAAACTGGGGGTGATTTCAAGTGCTCCGGAAGGGTAAGCAGTTCCTGCTCCACTAGTGGCAGGGATTTTTCAGCCATCTCTCTAGGGCCGAATTTCGGCCCCATTCCCAATGACAGTTACCCTGTTTTTATTCCCAATTTGCTGTTATGAATTCCAAAATCGTGCACATGTTTATTGAAGTCTATCGTATCCGTTAAATATTTTGAAAGTGATTATCTTGGAAAGTAATCCATTACGGTTTTATAGAAACTTTAAATTCGGTAAATGTTTATATGTGCCCGACTTGAAATAATGCTATTTGTATTTGTTTTTCGTAAACAAACAACATTGGCACCATTTTGGAAAGGGGACGCAATGCGTAATGTGCTACCGGAAATGTTGACTGAACTTTTTGTCCGAAGATATTTTCAACAAAACGAACTTTTCATTTATTTTTCTCATTTCTGTGACATAAAATCATAGTTCTTATATCAAATATGTTCATATATGTGAAGATTGGCAATTCAAAATTCGTTGAAATGCACCGGGTGGGGTTGCTTCAGATATTTATCCATCCGCATTGGTATTTTATACCTGACACCGGGTTAATATTACGATCTATCGAACTGTTTATTTACATCCAGACATGTGTAAATGTTAATGCATATCCAATTAAAAAATAGACTTTGAACTACAGTAGCTTTCCTCCATTGTTGCAATCTGATTTGAGGTTGGGCAAATAATAATTAAAGCCTTTACTTTCTTCAGTTTTTGACTGACAGTGGCAATTTACGTTTGTGCTATATTTTCATAGCTATATATAGTTGGATCATTGAGCAAATTGACAGAGACATGATTCTTCTGAGGATTACACAGATATGATTTATTACAATTTGTGTGGTATTGGTAATACACAGGGATATTTCAAAAGGAAAAAGGGGGGGGGGTGCGGGTACATATAAAAAATCACTGGTATGCAAGACTCCAATAGTCGTTGTAGACAGACATAAAAATGTGACATTGAATAGATGTCCTTATTGTATTTATGAATAAAAATAAAACAGACAATAACATCAATATTAATGCTATAAAAACATAAAGTAATTTTCCCAAAATTACTCTTTTGTCGATGAAAAATTCCCAAACAGACAAAAAATGCCATTTCCCAAAATATCCTGAAAAATCCCTGAGTGGTACCGAATCTTTGGATCAAGTGAGCTTAAAACTGACTATACATAATCTGTAGACCTTAAAAATGAGGTTAGAAGGTAGGTTTACAAAGATGATGAATCACAAGAAATATTTATGTAATAATTTTGAAAGTAGGAGAAAAATACTAGTAATGAAACAAAAAAAAATAATAAAAAAAATAACACATCGTCAGAATAGTCCATTCCAAAATCTACTAAAAATTTGTAGAAACAGAGGCAAAAATCTATACCCCACAACACACATATACATGACCACTCACTTTCCTGGCTTGATAGACAGTTAATAAAAAGAACTGAGACAAAAATCTATACCCCACAACACACATATACATGACCACTCACTTTCCTGGCTTGATAGACAGTTAATAAAAAGTGGAGGGGTTAAACTAGTTTTATGGGCCATAACATCCCCTCTTAGAGAAATGATGCAGTCATACAAATGTTTGTTTTTGACACGTGAGTAAAATGCCAATCCTTACGTATAAACGAGCGAAACTATGAATTTATACATTATATATTTATTCTTTGTGACATAGAGGAGTAGGGTTATGGTGCTTAACACCACTTTCAAAAATATTTCAGTTATACAATGGTGGTAAGTTTTATTGGTGGAGGAAACCATAGTTACTGGAGTAAACACCCGATCTGCCAAAGGTCACTCACAAACTTTATCACAAAAAGTTGTATGGCACACACTTTGCCATGAGTGGTATTCAATCTCACAACTTTAGTAGTGATAGGTACTGATTGCACGGGTAGTTGTAAATCTAACTACCATACGATCACGACTATGACGGCTCTCTTAAATGAAATAATACATCTGATTCCTCAAATTGTTTGTGAAATAAAAATGGATCGGGATATCATTAAATCCATACATGAAAAATTTCCTAAGTATAAATTTAACATATGGTAGGTATTATAATATACAGTGAAACCTGTCTAAACCGAACCCTGAGTAAACTGAAAACCTGCCTAAACTGAACCCTGAGTAAACCAAAAACCTGTCTAAACCGAACCCTGAGTAAGCCGGTAACCTGTCTAAACCGAACCCTGAGTAAACTGGAAACCTGCCTAAACTGAACCCTGAGTAAACTGAAAACCTGTCTAAACTGAACCCTGAGTAAGCCGGTAACCTGTCTAAACCAAACCCTGAGTAAACCGGAAACCTGCCTAAACTGAACCCTGAGTAAACTGAAAACCTGTCTAAACTGAACCCTGAGTAAACTGAAAACCTGTCTAAACTGAACCCTGAGTAAACCAAAAACCTGCCTAAACCAGACAGACTTTACAGTCCCATCTACTGAACCCTGAGTAAACCAAAAACCTGCCTAAACTAGACAGACTTTACAGTCCCATCTACTGAACCCTGAGTAAACTGAAAACCTGCCTAAACCAGACAGACTTTACAGTCCCATCTACTGAACCCTGAGTAAACCAAAATCCTGCCTAAACTAGAGACTTTACAGTCCCATCTACTGAACCCCGAGTAAACCAAAAACCTGCCTAAACTAGACAGACTTTACAGTCCTATCTACTGAACCCTGTGTAAACCAATAACTTGCCTAAACCAGACAGACTTTACAGTCCTATCTACCGAACCCTGAGTAAACCGAATAACTGCCTAAACCAGACAGACTTTACAGTCCTATCTACTGAACCCTGAGTAAACCAAAAACCTGCCTAAACTAGACAGACTTTACAGTCCCATCTACTGAACCCTGAGTAAACCAAAAACCTGCCTAAACTAGACAGACTTTACAGTCCTATCTACTGAACCCTGAGTAAAACAAAAACCTGCCTAAACTAGACAGACTTTACAATCCTATCTACTGAACACTGAGTAAAACAAAAACCTGCCTAAACCAGACAGACTTTACAGTCCTATCTACCGAACCCTGAGTAAACTGAATACCTGCCTAAACCAGAGAGACTTTACAGTCCTATCTACCGAACCCTGAGTAAACCGAATACCTGCCTAAACTAGACAGACTTTACAGTCCTATCTACTGAACCCCGAGTAAAACAAAAACCTGCCTAAACTAGACAGACTTTACAGTCCTATCTACTGAACCCTGAGTAAAACAAAAACCTGCCTAAACTAGACAGACTTTACAGTCCTATCTACTAAACCCTGAGTAAAACAAAAACCTGCCTAAACCAGACAGACTTTACAGTCCCATCTATGTAATTTGAACCTGTATAAAGCAAACACCTGTCTAAACTGAACAAATTCTTCAGTCCCAAAGGGGTTCGGTTTAGACAGGTTTTACTGTACTATTAAAAAATCTTAAGATTATCACTATCATGTTCTACAGTGATTAATAAGATCTCCCAATACATTATAAGGGAGACAACTCACACCAAATTTCCTAAAATTATTTAAAAAGATATTATATTTTTAGACATACATTGTAATATTACAAAAAAATATATTCACCCATGGTTTCATACTCGATTATGAATAAACAAAAAATTCCATAAGGGTAATATTCATACATTTACTTTTTAAAACTGCCCAAGAAAGTCTAATGTATTGACATTTAAACTGAAATCTCAATCAGAAACTTAATTTGCTATTTCTTTCATGGTTATAATGCAAGTTAGAAACTCTATGTAAAATAGGGGCTGTCATGGTAGTTGGATTTACAACTACTTGTGCAAACAGTGACTATCACCATGCTGATTACAAATTTTCAAAGTGATGAAACTTAAAATGAAGAACAAGATTTTGTGACAAATGACACATTGTTCTCTCAATTAAAGGGCAATAACTCCTTCCAATCAATCTGATATAAAGACATCAATAGAAACAGCACTCTGCCACTTCCAAACGAAAACCTAAAAATTTAACCATGGCAGCAAGTGGAAACATTTTGTGAACTACTTTTTTTCCCCGTCATGTGATATAAATAATTATGGTCACATAACAACAATTGATATATAAAAGACCAAACAATTAAAATAGATTATATCAGGGGGAAAAATTTAAACAGAGATGGTCAACAATATCACCAATGACAACAAAAATAAACAACTACCTCTCACCTTAAATCATTGAACTGTTGACATATGGCTTTTGAAATCCAGGTCCTGGCTTGGGCAAGGCAAAAAAATGTGGCAGGGTTAAACATTTTAATGGAGTCCCGAACTTCCAATTTTGACCGTGGTGTTCACTTACTGTGGATTACCATACAATATTTTCCCGAAATAAAGATGAACTGTAGTATTAACCCTGTAGGCTTTTTCCTTACTTTTAACAATATTTCAGTGATAGTTTAGCCATCAGTTTTATTCCTGGAAAAGCCTCGAGTACCTACCATATATAGTGAAAATTTGTGACCTGTCACAAGTCAACAGCCAAAAATCTGTGACCTGCCACAAGTCAATAGCCAAAAACTTGTGACATGTCACAAGTCAATAGCCAAAAATTTGTGACCTGCCACAAGTCAATAGCCAAAAACTTGTGACCTGTCACAAGTCAATAGCCAAAAATGTGTGACCTACTGCAAGTCAATAGCCAAAAACTTGTGACCTGTCACAAGTCAATAGGTAAAAATGTGTGACCTGCTACAAGTCCATAGCCACAAAATTGTGACCTGCCACAAGTCAATAGCCAATTTTATGACACAAAGTTGTATTAAAAAAGTACATTTTGTCACAGGTAAGAATTAATTTATATTTATGTTGGTGATAGGCATGGACATTATATATCATATTAAAACTCTGCCTCAAGTGTGATAGAGCGTGGGTTTGAGCCCCGGTCGGGACAAACCAAAGACTATAAAATAGATATTTGTTGCTTCTCCGCTAAGCACGCCGCATTAAGGAGAAAGAGCAAAGACGGGTTGGCTCTGGATCAGAATAATGTGTCTGAGTGGAGCAACATATCTACCCACGGACTGTTGTTTCAGTGAGCTAGCACTATAAAAATCCAACTCAGCGTGTTGGTCTAGTACAAAGTGAAACTCATCTTCATCTCATTGAAAATAAACTTGTTCTCGCCATGATATAGCTGAAAATTTGCTGAGTTGGCATCAAACAACAATCACTCACTCACTCACTATTAAAACTGGAATAAGATTGATATTTATAGACATCCATGTTTAGAAAGGATCACATAAGAAAAGAGTTACCTCCCCTTGATACTTTAAATAATAAGAGATCCACTTAAGCCTGCATCGCTCAACTTTGAAATCATCCTGGCTTGTAGTGTATGAGAAAACAAATTCATTCACATTCCCATTCAAATGTATCAATGGTTTCTGATTGGAATAATTTTGAGATATTTCTCCCCCCTACAAAATCTGTTAAATTTATCTTGTGAGGGCAGCCAACTTGGATTTCCGATTAATACAAAAAATGTATATTTGGTAAAGGATCATTCTCAGTGATCATTCATGTTCAATTAAATTTTCAGTTTCTAAGAATTGTTTTTTTTTTCATTTTCACATATAATCCAATGTTAAAACAAATTTCCTGCGATAGTGGCCATCTTGGATTTTCGATTGACAAAAAGAACATACACATTATAGAGAGTCATATAAAGAACATTCCTTACAAATAACATTTCTATACCACATGTGGTTTCAGAGAATTTTTTTTTTCTCAAAAGCATAATTAGTCCTAGCAGCCATGTTGGAATTTCAAATGAAACGAAAATCATACAAAATGGTTAAGCCCACCCAAATAACAATTAAACATTTCCACCAAGTTTGGACTAGTGGCTTATGGGAAATATATCCAAATGCAAAAGTTTACAGAAGACGCCTAGCGATGGTAACAATTCACATGACCCTTTGGGTCAGTTAAGCTAAATAGTTCTCTCCCTTGATAACTTATTAGATATTTGCTGGATTTTGCTACTTTCACTTCTTACATACACAATACATTGTCTGAAATACAAAATTTAATTGTACGAGCTTTAGAAACAGGTAAACAAACGAGCCTTTATAAGCTTTTCTAGTCTATTTCTAAGCTAGTGTAAATAAATCAAAGTCAAACTGCATTGACTGGATAAAACTTTGTATTACATGGTGACTGACAAAGATATAGTTTTTGTAGTACCTAATTCATGTTGTGATACGGTAAGAAATGGTGACAGTGTAAACACAAATGTCACAGACAACATCATCAAAAACGATTGCTTGTTTCTGCTCTTTTTAGCAAATTAGCCTTTGTTTTGGACTTTTTGACATTATCGGAAAATATCAAATTCATTTGCACCCGCTGCGAAACAGGACAAAAAAGCTTGCCAAAGGCTCATACAAATAAATTATATGCATTTTTTTTGTATTTTCCAACAATGTATATATATTGTCTTAATATTTATACCAACAATGTATATATATTGTCTTAATATTTATACCTACAATGTATATATATTGTCTTAATATTTATACCAACAATGTATATATATTGTCTTAATATTTATACCAACAATGTATATATATTGTCTTAATATTTATACCTACAATGTATATATATTGTGCTTATCCTGCAATGTCAAAAAAGTCCAAAATACCTGTCAAATTGTACCTTAAAGAGTAGAAACAAACTTAATTCCAATCATTTTCAACGCTGACCTCTGTCCCATCCAGGCTATTACTGTTACCGTCGGTCACCATTTACGCTATATGAACTAGACTAATAAAGCAAATCTTTTATTTTTTGCATAAAGGTACCTTTAATATACAGAAAATAATATGTTAATAGGTGTTACCTAACTTGGGACGAAGTCCAATATTTTTTTTTAAAACAATATTAACTCGGATATATGGACCTATAATTTTTTTCAAAGTAGACCGAGGGCGGATCCAGATTTTCTTAAAATAGGGGGACCCAGACCCAAATCTGTCGTTTTTTAAGTCCCGATCTAGGAACGAAACGTCCGCATCCGATTTTCTGCACAGATTTAACCATGTATTGACTTCCGGTGCAAGAAATTTAAGCCATTAGTAATATAGAAAATATTGCTATTTCTACCATAGTTGGGACTTTGTCCCATATAATGATTATAGGATAAATGACAAATATTATTCATTTTCTAGATATTTTATGTGTGACATTTTCTTTTATCTACTTGTAGATGAAATTGAATCAAAAGGCAAAGGTAAAAGAGAGAAAGATATGAACAGGAATGAGAAAACAGAAAATAGAAATGAAAACAGAATATCTAAAAGCAAGAGTTGTCCCCCCTGGCATGGACGAAATATAGACTTGGTGTTGTGACAACAATTAAATAATTGTAATACCTCTAAAAAACTTATTAGAGAGGGATGGGATGGCCTTTGGTGAGAGTGGCCTAATAAGAGGGGGGAGGGGGGCTACAGTAAAACCTCTGAAAAGCTGATGAAGGATAGTCTTTAATGAGAGCGGTCTAATAAGAGAGTAGCTATTGCAAAACATCTTATGAATTTGAAATCAGTACTTATATAAATGTTATCTTTTTTTTATTATATAAAAGCTAAAAATAGACTGCTATGTTAATATTCAAACCTGTATATAAAGGGCACTAAAATGTATTGCCCTTTATATACAGGTTCAAATTATATCCGTTATTCATTCAATGGAGAAATTGAAACTGCCCTTTATAAGATAGTGATTTTCAATATACATTGTACATGTGCTCTTCAGGGTAGGTTTGGTTGTACATGTATGTGGTAACTGAATATCAACATAAAGAATACCACTGAAATGCAGGATAGGGAAGAGGAGGAGGAGGAGGACTGTACAATATTAGCTTTTGAGGACCTCAGAAATACCGACTAGGGGGATGGTTGTGCAACAGTCAATTTAAAATTTAGAGTACACCTCAACTGCATGTTTCGGGGATTATCCCGGATAACACTTCCATGCTCACTTAATTGCAGGCTATGTGGTGGCTGTGTCATGCCCACTTAAGAAAATCTTTCACTTCAGGTTAGAGGGAAGTCAGTGTCATGATTACTTAAGAAGACCTCTCAATTGCATGCTATGGGTGGCTGTGCTCTGCACACTTTCAAAGACCTCTCGATTGCAGGCTAATGGTGTCTGTGCAATGCTCACTACAGAGGACCCAATACTATTCACTTATTAGTATCCCCTAGCTACAGGCTACCTTGTACAATGTCACACTTCTCAACATGAGGCAAGGGACCAGTTGCAAAATAGAGGCAATGCCACACTTACTTCAGAAAACTCAAAAATGAAAATTTGAATTTAGCTCTAAATTAAAACTGAAAAATTTACTGGTGGGAACAAAGTTTTATCGGTCTTTGGTTGGAGGACTGATGCCCATCGTCAGGATTTTTGGGGTAGTGCCACGGTCACTTTAAGAGTAACCCTCATTTGAAGGCCATCGGACCATGTCTCACTCATCTAGGTAAAGCCTATTGTTGAAGTCCCAAGTATTAACTTATGATAAATACCGGTAATTGAGTGTTATATTATTAAGAGTATCATTTTATTTACTTTGTATAATTTATTTACCAGGTGTACACTGATTTCTATAATTTATTTACCAGGTGTACACTGATTTCTATAATTTATTTACCAGGTGTACACTGATTTCTATAATTATTCATTTTCTTACAAAAAATTACAAATTAAATTGTAATAAACAATTACATGTTTTGTACATTACAAATAAAAATCTTTCTAGTGTTATATTATGGTTTTGCTTATATAGAAGGGGAGATAACTCCAAATGTTCAGAAATGATCATTTACCATATAAAGGGAGATAACTGCACATTTTAAGAAACAGATCAATTAATCACACTATTCACATCAATTAACAGTTTTATCAGTAGAGATAATCTATTTTAATCTAAAAAGATCTCTTGATTAAATTGATCATTTAGGATTAAATTTGTCAGTCACCTGGGTCATCTAATCTAATCTAATCTAATCTATTCTGATCTGATTTATTTGTGGGAATTTTTTTAATGTGATCAGATGTAAATTTATTTCATGGAGGAAAAAAAAGGGGGGAGGATTGACAAAACTAATGGGTAGTGATTTCTTTACCAAATTTTCAATTATATTGTGGTTGTCAGTTTTATTGTTGGAGGAATATGTTACTCACTAAGAGAGCAACCAACTTGCTGCATACCACTTTAAGCTGAGCTTACGTGGTCAAATTTTATCTAATATTTCAGTTATATGGTGGCGGCAAGTTTTATTAGTGGAGGAAACCGGAGAACCCGGAATAAACCATAGCGCAAGTTACTGAAAAACTTTTATCACATAATGTTGTATTGAGTTCACCTTGCCATGACCGTTATTCTTACTCACAGAGTTAGTTGTGAAAGGTAGTTGTAAATCCAACTACCATGAGATCATGGTCACGATGGCACCTCAAAATATAGTGTAGTGTTCCCTATATCAATTCTGCTAGCAAAGGATTATGATATACAAACCTTTCATGAACAGGAGATAACTGTATTGTATTTGAAAATTTCACGGCATCACTTGGAGATTTGATGGTCGCAAATTGAGTTTACTGGCGACCATTAAATTTTCAAATACAATACAGTTATCTCCATTCTAATGTAATCATGTGTAGGATAGTCATACATACATCATATATGTATATTTCCGTATTATTGACAAGATGACATAAGCGGTAATCATCTAAAATTAAAAAAATAAATATTTCATGCTATTTCAACTGTGGAATTGGTGAAAATTACACCATTAAATCGACAATTGATGCCGTGAAATATTCAAACACAATTCAGTTATCTCCATTCAAATGTAACCATGTGTATTGCTACATAGTTGACAAGATGACGTAAGCGGCAATCGTCTAAAATATCTCATGATTTTCAACCGTGGAATTGATACCATGAAAATTACAGCATTGTCCAATCACAAACCAGGAATATTAAACAACTACATTAGAATTACAATTATCTTATCTACAGTGACATTACATTGTGCAATTAACCAATCAATGATTAGCAGTTATGACATGAAGAAACTGTTAGGTGATGAAGCCAGGCCAAATCCTTGGGATTCTACATAGGCTTCAATATTAATTAATTATTTTATTATTATCTATCAACACAGAAGCCAGGCCAAATCCTCGGGATTCTTCATAGGCTTCAATGTTAATTAATTATTTTATTATTATCTATCAACACAGAAGCCAGGCCAAATCCTCGGGATTCTTCATAGGCTTCAATGTTAATTATTTTATTATTATCTATCAACACAGAAGCCAGGCCAAATCCTCGGGATTCTTCATAGGCTTCAATGTTAATTAATTATTTTATTATTATCTATCAACACAGAAGCCAGGCCAAATCCTCGGGATTTTTCATAGGATTCTATGTTAATTAATTATTTTATTATTATCTATCAACACAGAAGTCAGGCCAAATCCTCGGGATTCTACATAGGCTTCAATGTTAATTAATTATTTTATTATTATCTATAGTCATTAAATTCACCCCTTGTCCTTGTTGACACTGAATCTTATCTCTTAATTGTTTCCATTTGCTCCAAATTATATATGACAGGTGTATTTTAAACTATAAAAAAATATAATTCAAAATTCCCATTGAATAGAGATAAAAATGCACAGGATACCTGATGGCTTCACCTCACTTTCGATCATAAAATCCCAGGATGTTCAGTGCTGTAACTAAGGTTTTATATCAACCGAGGCAGATCCAATGAACACTGAATATAAGCTTTTTGTAAGCATCTAAAAAAATTAGTGGTTCCTGAATGATCAGTTGCCTATATATCGACATTACAGTATGTATTCAAGCTAGTTTGCAGTGCTTATTATAAGTGTATACACTGCTCAAAATAGGATTCAATTAGAATTTAACTTTACCTTACTTATACCAGGGATTTAAATATTTTTCAAGTCTCTCAGTACCTCACTATTTACAGGTGGTACTATTTATTAAAACTGGAACAATTTTCTTGAATATCTTATCCAATGCTCTTTAAAATCAGGAGGTGCCAAAGATGGGTAAAAATACCTGGTATCACCTCTTATTGAAAGGCCTGCTATACTTGGCAAAATCTCAACAGCCTTCAATGGTTGTAAAGACCCTGGTGTTTGGATAAGAAAATAGAAATCTAGGTCCTGGATTGATTCATGAGCAAAAACAAGCTTATTTTTAAAATCTTTTTTCTTTTGTGTATTTTTGTATTGTATGTTTTTTTCCCCCTTTTCTCTCTCTATAATATATATTATGCTTGTATATATACCATTGTATAGAATGTACCAAATATTAATGCAGTGACCCCCCCTAACGTAATTCTGCTAGCAAAAGATTACGAACTTACATCCCCCTCATAAAGGCGAGCAAATTCATGGTATAATTCTTTAAAATAACTCATTAAAATAAAATATTACCAAATTTTCTTTTTTTTTCAGACTACCACAGCCAGAACATTTGTTCTTACAATATCTTAAAATATATATGTGACACAATCTGCGAAAAGGGACCTTATGGGTGTAAAAATTCGAAATTCAGATTTACATGTCCTTTTGTTAAATATTATGTAAGCTTAGCATACAATTTCATGGGTTCATTTTACTGTCACAGTAACACTAACTTGTTATGAAATTTTGAAGATTGAAGCAAACATGCATATAAATATCATTTATTGGCCTTTTTACACAACCACTTAGTCATCCCGTGTTTTAGAATGTCTAGGGACTTCGGTTTTGGAATAGTGGGTTTTGGACAAGTAATGTCTTTGCTATCGTCCGACACATGTTCACGGATATGTTTGTACAAATACCATGCACGTTCTGCTGCAAGGACCTTTGGGTTCAGCACTAGAGGCATTCCTTCAAAATGCAATGTACCAGTTTTCATAATATTAATAGATTTTTCTTCGGTTGACGGGAATTCTTTGATAACACCAATCCAGGTTTTGTAACGTCAAATCGAAAATGGTGATACCTAGCTATGTTTGGGACTTTTCGGAAATGTGTTTTGAAATACGATTTCCAGTCATAAACCTGTACAAGAGTTTGTTTCGAAACAGGGTCTGCTGTCAGCTGGGCTAGATTTATTTCTTTTTGTGTGGAAGTATTCGAAAACTGATGAAATTTGGCTACGACGATATTTTAATTTTATCAGACCAAAGCACCAATCTGGACCAAGACGAGTATGGTATAGCAACATTAACGACGACTTAATTTTTGAATTGAATCCTTGAACTGTTCTCCCACAGAAATATTGCATAACTATGTTATTCTTATTTTGACCGACGCAATTGTCACTGTGAAAGTTTAATTGATTCTACTTGATCTGGCAGTTGTCTAAAAAATGATGCAGGTAGCTAATTGTTTCATTTGCTCCTTTACCCGTATAGAATTCTTCGTCAATTAAATAGTTAATCTGCTGAGGCTGGAATTCGGCACAAATTCCAAATAAACCACATTTACGGGGAGTCTTAAAATAAATTGGACCTACTTGTTGGGCGCTATGAGGTATGAATAAATTTTGAGCATAATCAAAAGAGTAATGAAGAGGACCTTCCACAATACCACTGCTTTTGTCATCTTCGGAAAAATTTTCCCAATAATTTTTAGAGAGTTGGCATTCCGTATGATAATAATTCCTACATTGTTTAGCCAAATTTAGATGTTTTTCCTCAGCTTTTAGACGTTCACTTTTTTCTTCCTCACTACAATTGACCGACTTCATAATAAGATTGTTGTTGTTTTGACAAGTTTCACATAAATCTGAGGCAATACTCATAACAGCAATATATGGTAAATACTTAATCCATATTCGTTTGAAACTTGACAAAGCGACCGGCTTAACAGACTGACCACAGCTATCAACGTATTTCTTCCATATTTCGGCTTTGGTTGTATAGTCACGCATTCGAGGCATTCTCCCAGGAAGAGGCATAGCATTTTCATCAGCATAATTTTGAATATAAGTCACAATATTTTTCTCACGTTCAGGAGAAATAACATTTACGGGGGACTTTCCAGCATTGCCATGTTTCCTCGATGTTAAACCAAACTGATCAAAATGTTTACAAAGGTTTTTGAATCGTTTTTCTCCAAGACCATATGTGAATAAATACGTTTTCTTGCAAACTTGTTGACCATTAACAAAAAAGCTCATTGACGCCCTTTTTCTGGCTGATGTTTGGGTATGTGAAGATGTTTTCTTGGTAAAGTTCGAGTTGATCCTGTTCTGTTGCAAATGACTAAGAACAATTATGTCTAAATCTTCTGGTGGTATTTCAAGCATATTCAGACATATGGCTTCTATAACATCGATTCCAAGGACAGACGAGCAGGCTTCACCTAAAAGTTGTAAAATAAACACTTAGAGGTCGTGTTTTTTTGCGTTTTTTGTTTTTTGCTTGTTTTTTGTTTTTGCTTTTTTGTTGTTTTTTTTTAAAACGTGTTTAGTGAGTGATTATTGTTTAACACCAACTCAGCAATTTCTACAGTCATCTGTCAAAAGTATTGGGAAATGTAAAAAAAAAATCCCTATAAAATCAACCAAAAAACCATATTTTTTCAAACACTTATTGTGAAGTAATTTCTGGATATATTTTAATAAATTTGATACCAAAAACCTTCGGAATTGTACATATTTTGATTTTTTTACATTTCCCAATACTCTTGACAGACAGATGACTACATGTACTTTTGTTTTTGACCCACGTGTTGGGAGATATGAAAATTATAAAATGTTTTTATTTTTGTTTCAATATTACACAGTATGTATATCATGGCGAGAACTAGCTGCGGAACAGTAGCCCTTTATGGTCCTTTTTTTTTTTACGGATCTATGGTTAATTTTCAATGAGATGATGATGAGGTCCGCTTTGTTCTAGACCAACATGCCGAGTTGAATTTTCATAGTGCTAGCTCACTGAAACAACAGTCCACGGATAGACGTGTCTCGTCACTCTAACATATTATTGTGATTCAGAGCCAACTAGTCTTTGTACTTATTCCTTAATGCTGCGTGTTTAACGGAGAAGCAACAATTACCTTTGTATTGTCTTTGGTCTTACCCACGATCTACAGCACTCGAGGTGAACATGCTAAGGGACGGACCATTTAACTTGCAAGGGGGGTTTATGGTCTTTTTTTCTAAAAAAAATATTCTGCTTCCCAATGTTGCTGAAAAAAATATTCTGATTTTGGTGGAGGAAAAAAAATAATCTGATTCAAACTCTCTTGTTGTCCAAAAAAAAAATTTGAACGTAAAAAAAAACATACCCCCCCCCCCCTTGCAAGTTAAATGGTCGGTGCCTAACCTAAACCATTACACTACTGATGCAGTTCTACTTTAATATACGGAGACTCGAGACAGTGAGAAATATTGAGATGTGAAATAAATGTCTATAGATGTCATATGTTTCAACGATCCACAAAAATACAGAAAATTACAAAGTCTCACACTGAGGTCGACTTAGGGAACGACCATTTAACTTGAAGGGGGGGTTTATGGTTTTTTCCTATAAAAAATATTCTGATTCCCAATGTTGCTGAATAAAATATTCTCATTTTGGTGGAGGAAAAAAATAATCTGATTCAGAGTTTTTGTCATATAACCTAATGTTACATTCTGGAAAAAAAATTCACACTTTGCGCAACAAAAAAAAAATATATTCTAACTCTCGTGTTGTCCGAAAAAAAACCCATAACCCCCCACCCCTGCAAGTTAAATGGTCGGTCCCTTACAGTCTTCAACAATGGAAAGTAATCATTTTTTCACACATACTGACATAATTTATTTTTATTGCACATGACTTCCCCCCTTTTTTTCAGTAATGAATTGGTTGGTGCCTTACAAGTTTTATGCTACAATAACCATTCCTATTATTCTTGGAACAAGTTTTTAAGAAAAATGCATTCCCAGCACCCACCTCGATCGGTGCATTACAGTTGATAAAAGGGCCTTTATAAATTTACGACAAGCTCAAGCTGTAATCACCAATGAGTAATGGTAGTATATCGTTAGACTGCATAATACTGTCTCACAAATCGATATCTTTCTCATTTTCATCTATTTTTAAGACCGAATTATGCGGTCTAATAAATAGCTAACAGAAAGAGGAGAAAAAAGTATTGCAAACCATGAAATTTGAAAATAATAGTTTCCTTACCATGCAAGAGTGAGCATCTACATCCTGATTGTTGAAAACTTTCAATGTCTTTGAAATACTGTATATCCTCGTCCGATGGTTCAATTTCAATATTTTGCATGTCATCGTACACCTCTCCATCATTGTCAATTTGACTTGTATCAGAAACCACTTGTGTAGCCACTGTAGGGTCTTCAACTATGCTTCCAAGCGAGAAGAATGTGTTTTCTATACTTTGAAGTTGCTCAAGAGTATCTTCATCGTCGTCGGAAAGATTAAGGAAGCAATTGTCGGGGAGACGTTCCCGGACAGAGCTTGTCGTACTACTCTGACCTGAAGCCATTTAAAAGTACCCCAAGTACAATCTGAAACTCTCATTATATACCGAATAATTTGACATGATTGTCATTTTTATTCTTTATATTGTCAAAAGATCGAACATTCCGCACAATCTCCAATCAATGGGAATTTAAACATTGACAAGTTGGAGACAAGCACAGTCACTTGAAGTTTCGAAAAAAAAAAAAAAAAAAAAAGAAGAGAAAAATTTTGGTCATCTATAATAAATGCTATTATTCAACATTGAATTGCATTTTCATTTTGTTCAAAATTTTGTATAAGTGGGCCTAAACAGATATTAGCGAAAATTTTATAAGGACACACTGAATCATTTCGATTCTTGTTTAACCGTTGAATAAATAATTTTAATTGAAAAAAGTAAATAGCAATATTATTTTCCGATTTCAGCATTTGATAAAATTTGTAATTCAAATTAGAATATTTTAATTTACTATCAATTGAATTGATGTCAAAAGTCTTTTGATTCCTAAAACTAGACAGGTAAATACAATACAAACATTGTCAGTTTGTAAAGAAATTTGGCATAAATCGAATAAGATTGTTGGAATGAAATGTGACTTTATATGAAATGAAAAACTAAATTTAAATATTTGTTAAAGACAATGCAATAGAACCACGTTCTAGGTATAGGACTTCAACATGCACCAGTTCAAAATTGTTTTTTTTTTTTGGACGTCGTTTTTTGCATAATGACGTCGCCACCCATAAGGGCCCTTTTCGCTGGTCGCGTCACATATATACATTGTATATATATACTTGTATATACATAATTTGACCTTTTCTGTTATGGTATGCCTTAAGAAATGACACATATCTTAAATATATTTTTTTACATATCTATCAGGGGTGGATCCAGAGACTGTTGACGGGGGGGGGCTCAGTTATGGAGCAATATTTTCATAATAGATGGAACCAACTGTAGTCCCAAAGCTGTTCTGGCATGTAGGTCAATAAACCTTGTTTTCATTTCATTTAGTGCATAGTCGAGAAAGGTACAGTTATTGACTTCCTAAAGTAGTCTTCCGGACCCTCTACTTCAACAATATCTTTCATTTTGTGTCTCCAGCATATTCTAGGTTTTTTAACCTCTATGTCTAGTGATTTAGATATTTTAACACTCCTCTCAAAACACTGGCGGCTGAATTGTTCAACATTTGCTCTGCAGTCTAGTGAACTCTGAACATACAAGAATCGAAAATTTTTGGGGTATTTCGTGTGAAAAATCATGATTTTACGCAAAAAAAATGATATTTTTTTTTTACAATTTTAGAGGGGGTGTGCCAGTTGCACCCCCCTAGATCCGGTCCTGGTTTTGTTTCAAGATTTGTTTTCAATATTTTATTAAACAACACTCGGACACATATATGTGTAGCATGAGGTAAATATACAATATTTAACATGAAATTACGAAATTGTAAAGTGCTCAAGAGTCTGAGCAATAGCAGAAAAAAATCTAATTTCAGTCTATTTCATTTCAAATTAATTTTAATTATTTCATAATGTATTTGTATTTTCATTCAGAGTTTAAAATATGCCGTATTCATATATTTTCAAAACGGAAACTCACGTATTTTTTTGTTAAATACAGCAACAATTGCCAAAAATTTTATTTGTAAAAATAAGTGTTATTTAAAAAAGAATTCCCTTCAAAGAACCTCAATTTACATGTGTTGGTGGTTATACCTATATGAAATTATGACACTAGACAAGTTTATATAACGGTTTAAGACAATACCTAATTAATTGGTATTTTGACAATACATTCATAAAAACTTCAAATAAACTTGAAAATTTGATTAGCATAATTACTTAATTACCTCTTTGAAGATTAAATCAATACAAAGAAATTAATTTGAATGTGATTTTACTTTCATCACACAGATCGAAACCATTTGATTAAAAGTCATACCGTGATGTTAAATAGCCTTGAAAAGCATATGTTAATATATGTGCTCGAATTTTTCGACGGGGGAGGGGGCTTAAACCCCCAAAGCCCCCCTTGAATCCGCCACTGTCTATCTATATAAGTATTTTATCATGTATATCAATATATATACAATGCCATATCTTAATCTGACAAGTTTTAAAAAAAATTGCATTAAAAAATTTATCTATGTAATCGCTGATGTAATATTCGTAATAATTCAATAATTCTAAACAATTTACAATAACATGTCAGATTTGAATATAAACAATTAAAGTCATCCAGTCGTGACAGATTACATATTGTTAAAACTTAACAATCTAACACACATATATATAACTTAAAGTAAAAAAATAGCAGAATATTAATAGTGGGACTTTAAAGTTATGTTATTAACACAAAAAAAATGTATAGAAATTCAAAAACTATGAATTAATTTATTTTGTATGTTTTTAAAAACATTGAATACCGTACATTATAAACAAGAATTCAAAAAGACTATAGGAGTTTGTTTGTGATATATATAATATTGTCGTACGTGATTATAATCATAACTGTTCTCTAACGATGCCAATTATTAAATCCAACCATCGTAAAAGATGTGAAAAATAATGGAAATGTTGGAAGGAGGCAACACTGTACATTAAAAGTTAGCATTTAGACAGTAGACGGGGAAAACTACAGCTTTAAAAAGAAGATACAATTTTATCATTGATGTGTACATCATTACACACTAGAATCTGGTATCTTTCACATACATGTACATCGGAAGGCACATGTAGAATCTGTATACGGTAATTATTTCTTGATTATTTAAATTTATGGGACTGTAATCCATTGTATATTATTTTCAATCTTTTTAAAAGAAAATCAGAAGACAAAACTGGTTAATAAATTGAGGGTTAGGGCTATGGTATTTAATGCCAGATTCAACAATATTTCAGTTATATCATGTCAGTCAGTTTTATTGGTGGAGAAAACCGGAGTACCAGGAGAAAACCACCGAATGGCCACAAGTCACTGACAAACTTTATCACATAATGTTGTATCGAGTACACCTTGACATTGAAGAAGGGGTGGCCTTTTAAGAGGGGTACTACTGATACAAGATATTCCTCTCAAGAGAAACCACTGTTCTATTATGGCCCTATTTTGTTTTTTCATTAAAGAAGGGTCTTCCTTAAAAGAGGGATATTACTGATACAAGATATGTCCTCTCAAGAGAGACCACCCCTTCTAATGTGGCCTCATTTTTTTTTTTTATTAAACAAGGGTCTTCCTTAAAAGAGGGATACTACTGATACAAGATATTTCCTCTCAAGAGACCACACCTTCTAATATGGCCCCATTTTTTTTTTTTTTATTAAAGAACCTGGGTCTTCCTTAAAAGAGGGGTACTACTGATACAAGATATTTCCTCTCAAGAGAGACTACCCCTTCTAATATGGCCCCATTTTTTTTTTTAAATTTTATTAAAGAAGGGTCTTCCTTAAAAGAGGGGTACTATTGATACAAGATATTTCCTCTCGAGAGAGACCACACCTCTTAAAAGGCCCTTTCTTTCATTGAAGAATGGGTAATCTTATAAAAGGGGGGACTACTATACAGACTAAATCACGAACATGTATGAACTTTCTGAACCCATTACCTATCACCCCATTTTTATACACTATGGAAAACTTTAGTGTCTGGTAATACAAAGACATGCTAAGATAAGATTTCATTTTAAAAAACCATTAATTTATAAAACAAAAGAAATAAAACTTCTACTAAAAAACACTTTCTGGTGTTAAAAGGGTTGATTTGAGGACAATCAGATTTTTCCGGTTGATTAAACAAGTAATTGATTATAAATGTCTTTTTTCTGTTGAATTAAAACACTGCTTAGCACACAACAGATTAAAAATCACAAAGGAGATCAACACTATTTAAAACACCTGTACAAAAAAAGAAATTGAGGGTCTACATGTGTCCCGTGTCTAAAGAAGTCTTTGCCTTATTTTTTTTCCACCTACTTGCCGAAAGGTAAATTTAGAAAAAAATTCTATTTATTCAAACAAAATCTTTCATAATTTTCACTTGTCCAAATCCAGTTTTATTTGTCCTGGGCTTTGGGCATGTGGGTTAGCGCGAAGACTGCAAAAGAGGATCTATAAGTGTCTCAGCTAGAAAGAATAAAAATTTTTGTATTTTCCTTACAATACAATTGTGAAAAGACCCTTAAAACTGAAAAAAAGGTTTAACAATGGGGGGTGAAAATCTGACCAAAAACGACTCAAACAATTCCTCTTGATCCCCATAATCTTAGAAATATAAAGAGAAGATAATGCTAAAGACACCCACACCACAAACCACACCTCTAGCTCCCCATAAACTTTGAAATATTAAGAGAACACAACACGACAGACACCCACACCACAAACCACACCTCTAGCTCCCCATAAACTTTGAAATATTAAGAGAACACAAGGCGAGACACCCACACCACAAACCACACCTCTAGCTCCCAATAATGACATAATTTCAATATTTCAGGCAGTCAAACATAAACAGTTATTCCACATTTCTTCAAAAGAAGCATAGTGACACTGAAAGTGACTGATTGATGAACGTCGGATTGTCGACTTAAAATTCCAATTTCACATAACTCAAAACAAAAACTTGTTTGAATGTCACAATCAATAATTCAATTGAAAGAAAAAAGTATCTCTCAACTGTCGCTAGGGACCATTTCACACTCTGGGAATGTTTTATGTTCCTTATTGAAGATTTGACTGTGACTAAAATATAGAAGCAGAATAAAAGCTCTGTTCCTTTACCTTAATTTTTGTCTTAATGTAAAGTTGGAGAGTTTGAAATATGATTTAGATTGAAGAAGGTCAAATGTCACTATCAAAATTGAATGAGATTGCCAGGTCACATTTTGCCTTTAGGGTAATTGTGGAAAGGTAGGTAGTAGGTAATTTTGGGAGCAATAACATAATAATGGATTGGAGTGTAATTACATTCCCCTTTACATGGTTGGAGTGTGATTACCTCTCCCTTTAGAGTGTAATTACCTCTCCTTATACACAACTGTGATCACCTCTTCCTTTAGAGTGTAATTACATCTACCTGTAAATGGAAAGTAATTACCTCTCCCTTCACAGTGTAATTACCTCTCCTTATACACAACTCTGATCACCTCTCCCTTTACAGTGTAATTACCTCTACATTGAGTGTAAATGCCCCTCTTTTTTAAATAGGATGTAATTAGGGAACCAATCTCCAAATTTTCTTACTTTTTACTTTATGGTATGGGTTTTATGAACAGACAAGACAAGTACACTGTACTAACATTTGGTATACAGGTACACTGTACTAACATTTGATATACAAGTACACTGTACTAATTATTTGGTATACAAGTACACTGTACTAACATTTGGTATACAGGTAAAGTGTACTAGCATTTGGTATACAAGTACACTGTACTAACATTCAGTATACAAGTACACTACTAACATTTGGTATACAAGTACACTGTACTAACATTCGGCATACAAGTACACTGTACTAACATTCGGTATACAAGTACACTGTACTAACATTTGGTATACAAGTACACTGTACTAACATTTGGTATACAAGTACACTGTACTAACATTTGGTATACAAGTACACTGTACTAACTATATGGTATACAAGTACACTGTACTAACATTTGGTATACAAGTACACTGTACTAATATTTGGTATACAAGTACACTGTACTAACATTTGGTACACAAGTACACTGTACTAACATTTGGTATACAAGTACACTGTACTAACTATATGGTATACAAGTACACTGTACTAATTATTTGGTATACAAGTACACTGTACTAACATTTGGTATACAGGTAAAGGGTACTAGCATTTGGTATACAAGTACACTGTACTAACATTCGGTATACAAGTACACTGTACTAACTATATGGTATACAAGTACACTGTACTAATATTTGGTATACAAGTACACTGTACTAACATTTGGTATACAGGTACACTGTACTAACTATTAAACATTAGATTTGGTATACATGTACACTGTACTAACATTCAGTATACAAGTACACTGTACTAACATTTGGTATACAAGTACACTGTACTAATATTTGGTATACAAGTACACTGTACTAACATT
>MJUT01025047.1:166426-184487 GCA_002080005.1 Gigantidas platifrons
CAGGGTCATCTGCCTTGTAGTAATTGGTTCCTCTTTTGATAGTGAACAAGTATTCCAAGTTTCAAATGGATACCTTTGACAATTTTTGAGAAATGGACTCTGACAAAAAACTTAACCGACGCAGACGCTGACACCGGAGTGACGACAATAGCTCAACTTTTTTTCTTCGAAAAGTCGAGCTAAAAATGTGATATTGACACTAAGAGGGACCCAGAATTTTCTTCATCTGCAGCTGTTTTTTCTGCTGTCGTGACGGACTTGAAAAAGAAAGGATTGAGTGGTATTCTTTTTCCAGAGTGTGATATTTTTTCCCTTGTGTGGTAATCTACCACAACACCCTCAACTAAAGGCAGCATGTTTATAATATTAACTGATTACCCCGGGATCCAATTTCATAGATATATTTCTTAAATTATATTAATTCTAATGAATTTACATGCAACATGCTTTCTCGGTTATTTATATCAGTTATCACACGCTGTTCGGCAAACTTCGGAACTGCAGCCGATTTATAATTAGGTCGTGTTAATGGCAATTCCACCAACAGACGATGCTAAACATTCAAATTCTTTTCACTAATTACAACATTATAACAGATTTTGTTAAACCTGGCTTTTTGTTCAGAACATTTTATTAGTATAAAACACAGAATATTGGCAACTTTGAATAAAAAAAAAAAAAAAAAAATCTGACAGCATGTATGCCTTTAAACGAATGATTGTTTAACCAGTTTTAAATCAGAAAACTGTGGTATAAATATTACAAAGGTGGGAGATAGATAGACCAAATAATCTGTCTGTTGTGTGTCTATGACGATGGGAGATAGATAGACCAAATAATCTGTCTGTTGTGTGTCTATGACGATGGGAGATAGATAGACCAAATANTTTTTTTTTTTGGGGTGTGTCAAAAAAAAAAGAAAAAGAAAATGTCCAAATAATAAAAAGAAAATATATAATGACAAATATAGACACACAACAGACAGATTATTGGGTCTAGGGAGATAGATAGGAGAGTTTAATGTGTACTCGATAGACCACTGGTGACAATCGGGTGGTCGTAACTGAAGTTACCACCATCCCAACATGGAGGACGCAAAAACAGGTAAGATCAATTTTCCTTATTTTCTCTGTTAAAACATATGTGCATGAAAAGTTACTCAGCTGCCTCTTAGATAAGCACGTTTTTAACGACCCTTTGTAATCTCTCCGAGATATGCTGTTCGGTTACTTAGAATTTTGCTTTCAAAAATTTGACAAGGATGATGGTAACTCCGAAAGGTGATGATGGTAACTTACGAAATGATTTATTTTAAGATGGTCGTAACTCCTGAGTGAAACCAAAAGATGACATTAACTGCCATGAATTATTGAAAATGTAATTGGTAAAATTATCTTTAATGAAGCTGGAATACTTGAAATTGTATGTTTCTGATCGGGAATGGGACAGTTTTCACCATTTGTCATTGCTTAGATTGTGATTTGGTTAATTTAATTGTTGCTTTCACTTTAATCATGATTAGGAAAATGCAATGATATGGGTTAAATGTATATGAAAAAAAAATAGCATAAAAAATTAGCAAAATGATAGGTGATACTCTAACATTAGAAGGGCTGATTTATACTTCACCAGCGACTATCGCACGATTAAAATTAATATTTCAATGCCTAATATATATATATTAGGCATTGAAATATTAATTTTAATCGTATATATATATATAATCAAATCAAATATTATTATTCCAATCATGGTCCCACAGAGGAGAGTTACATAAATATAACAATTATGATTAATACAATAGACAGTACATTGCTATTTAAACAGTAAATATATAAATAATTTTAATTGATAGTATATTCAGTAGTGATATGATACAATATATGTGGTACTATTTTACCTGATCTCTGTTAAAGTGCAATCCAGGAAATTCAAAGAAACGATATCACACATACCAACAAAAAAAAAAAAAAATAATAATAATAAATATGTAATCCTTGTAATGCATATCTTAGTTTGTACTAAGAAGTGGCTAGTATATTTGGATTTATGGATGAAACATTGGATATCTGCAAGGGCCACCAAGGGATGGTGCTTATGGATATGCTCAATTGAACATTCCACCTCGTAATCCCAGCAGAACTCCAAAGTTATATAATATACAGATATATATATATATAAATAGGCATTGAAATATTAATTTTTTTTTGTTGGTATGTGTGATATCGTTTCTTTGAATTTCCTGGATTGCACTTTAACAGAGATCAGGTAAAAAACATATTTATTTCATCATTTTTTTTTTATATATATGATACAACCAATTTTCTACATCATTTCTACATTGGTATAACAATAATAGAAGGTGAAAATCATGCGATGTTGCTCTATGGTCGAGCGGCAGTCACCCAATGAAGTATAAATGTTGCAAATTTCGAAACGTCATCTGTTTTCTATACGAACATATTTATTTCATCATTTTTTTTTCAGTTCAATACATATGTTATTTTTGTCCAAAAGTATCGGACGAAATTGGAATTTTTCTCCATACAATAGAAACACATGATGCATGTTTGACATTTAGTATGAGGAAGTATGTATTTGATGAAAAAATTGACTGCAATGCATACAGATCTCTACATTTCCCTGTAAGGGACCGACCATTTAACTTTCTAGGGGGTTATGGTTTTTTGTTTCGTTCAGACATTTTTTTTTTGGACAACACGAGAGTTTTTTTCTATTGTTTTCTTTTTTTGCGCAAAGCGCAAATTTTTTTTCTCCAGAATTTAACATTAGGTTATATGATAAAAACTCTGAATCAGATTATTTTTTTTCCCTCCACCAAAATCAGAATATTTTTTTCAGCAACATTGGGAATCAGAATATTTTTTTTTTAGAAAAAACCATTGAAGTTAAATGGTCCGTCCCTAAGGATTTCGGAGATAAAATCATATCACGAAAAAGGTTTTACATTCAACATTAACACCGAAACTTCTCGCATAACATTTAAAAGACACGATGATCTTAATCAATATAATCCACTAGATGGTCATTTAAACGATAAAATTCATCATAAAGCGACTCAAACTGACAATGCAGATATATAGTTTACTTTCTGACGGATTGGAATCTTTGCATGTATTAAAGTGTATAGGTGAAGGAATTATGACTGATAATATTGCCTTCCAGCTTCTACTGGATATGGGAAATTTCTATTCTAAAGATACTGTAAAAAACACAAGGTACACTGATCAGACTCTTGCATTTTGGGTAACCGTTAAAAAGTTGCTTAAAGGCAAGGGCATCAATTTCTTCAGAGGCTTCAAAGGACAAGGCTTGAATATATTAAGAAATTACAACATAGCTCCAAGAGATTGCAGAATCATCAATCAATTTCGTGGTTCCATCAAACCCTATTCTAACAAAGGAGTCGTCAAAATACACGTTAGATGCAGAAAATCCAGGTTTGCTAAGAATTCCCTTGGATTCATTTGCTGCAAACAATGCAGAGAAAGATGTAAAGCTTTCGATCGATGGAAAAAAGATTGCATTAGGATTGGGGAAAGCAGGGGACGAGAATCTTGGCGGTTATGAAGTAGATCCGACTCTTCAAGAACGAAAGACAAGACTAGAAAATGAAATACAAAACATTGGCAACATGAAGTCTAAAATAGAATTACAATTGATAGATGGGTTTCAATCTGTGTCATCGAATGATAAAATTTAATTTTATTCACTGTTACATTTTTCTGGGTACCTTGAAATACAGAAAACCCCTGGCAAAATACAGAAAACCCGAACAATATTACAGAAAACCCTTTTGTATGAAAAATATAACATATATTAGCCTTAGATGGTGTTTTTATAGAAAAATATTCATAAATGTGTTTAATAAGGCAGAATGTTTGCTTGCTCCAGTGATAGATCTATACGGCGACGGGAAAATTCAGGTAAATAAAGGGAAGTAACTGTGTTTTCCATATAATAAAGTTATGCCGTGATAAAACTTCGAATAAAAAGTACAAAATACTCTTACTATACCTTGTTTTAAGGTTTATCTGACGTGATACATAGAAATATGAATACGAAGTTACCACCATCCAGGAATTAAGTTACCATCATCAGCCTAAAATTATTTACGGAGTTACCATCATCCTTGTCAAATTTTCGAAAGCAAAATTCTAAGTAACCGAACAGCATATCTCTGAGAGATTACAAAGGGTCGTTAAAAACGTGCTTATCTAAGAGGCAGCTGAGTAACTTTTCATGCACATATGTTTGAACAGAGAAAATAAGGAAAATTGATCTTACCTGTTTTTGCGTCCTCCATGTTGGGATGGTGGTAACTTCAGTTACGACCATCCGATTGTCACCAGTGATAGACACAGACATTTCATTATCTCCCTTGCTTCCATTGTAGATGTAAACTTCCTTTTATGTTCATTATTCTGAACAAATTTATGCATTGTCTATTGTATTTAGAAATAACTATATGTACATTTCTAAATAATTTAATTTAATGTGAATACTGCAATCCGATTGGCTGATCCGCCTGGAGCAACATTGGTTATACTCGATAACCTGGGTTGGTATTGTGACGTCACCGTGTTCATCCGCTAACGACAAATTCAAGAATAGTCACATGAAATAATCGCAATTAAAATCGAGGAATCATTAAATTTTGTTGTAAAAATTAAATTATAAGGAATATTTGAAATAGTTGAACAGGTTATACTTGCATAACCTGGTTTGGGTCAGTTTACGCTTTTCATAAACCGCTTTGCGGTTTATTAAGCGTTAACTGACCCAAACCAGGTTATATCGTATAACCTGTTCAACAATTTCAAATATTCCTTAATTAACTTTTAAACTTAATTGTGCACTACGGTGCAAAAAAAATCCTAATAACCAACATTGGGTTTTTAGAGATGACTATTTGAAATGTATAAATAGTGGGGATATCACACAAAACATCTGAAAACAGCTTAATAGATCAATAATATACAGTTAAAGACTGGTTGTGAGGGAAGTAGCAAGTTTATTGTACCCCGAAACACAAACTATTTCCGCGACGCGAAGCAGAGGGAAATATTTTGTGTTAAGGGGGACAATAAATTTGCTACATCTGGAAATAACCAGTTTTTAACTGTTTTATTATACTTTAGAAATTGAAGAACAACAATAAAAGGCTGTTTTCTCTCTGATATGATTATTTCTAGGTTATTAAACTCATACTGATGAAGAACAGCAAAATAAGGCATATTACCTCAATATTGTGTTTATAGTTGTGTCACTTCAGATTTTTATCACTTAGCACTAATTAAACTGTAATGAAATAAACAACAAATATATGTTTTACCAGTAATATTAATATTAAACAAATTCAACAACCATAACAACTGAAACTTTCAATAATTTCAAGGATTTAAAAAAACCAAGAGATATGAATGTGCAAAATTGCAGATAGGGAAATAGTCTTTTAGGGGAAATTAGCAAATCTATGACTGTTAATTTATATAGTAAAAATACTGTAAAAGTATAATAATCATACATATAATTGATTAAAATGTAAAGATAATTCATTGCTAAATAAGATATTACAGTCTATATATTTGCAAACCTAAAAAGCTAAATTTTCGATAAATCAGATTTTTTTTATTAGCTCTCAACGTCTTCCACCAATTCCTAATATAACGGTAATTACTTCATTAGTCCTGTTTGAAGATACTCCAGTGTGTAGCTGTGATGTAATATTCAAGAACACAAGAACATCCGCTACAGTATAAAAGATATAGGAATCAATCTTGTAGATATCTATTAGTAGGCATGAACACATTCCTGTTTATTGTGTAATTCACAGATCTAAATTTCTGTGTACAGTATACTAGTACTAAGTTCATCTCTTATTAAGGTCACGCCATCTGCAGTGAAAATTTGGCCTTAAAAGAGGAGAGGCCTTTCTTGAGGGAGAAAATTTAGTAGCATCTTAATATCTCTGTGAATCTGAAATCTGGTCTGATCTTTGTTGTTAGTGGCCTTGAAAGAGGGGCGACCTCTCTTTAGGGCGACAATTTAGTAGCATTTCACTATCTCTGTGAATCTGAAATCTGGTCTGATAAGAAGGGTGACCTTTGTTGTTAGTGGCCTTGAAAGAGGGGCGACCTCTCTTTAGGGCGACAATTTAGTAGCATTTCACTATCTCTGTGAATCTGAAATCCGGTCTTATCAGAAGGGTGGCCTTTGTTGGGAGAGGCCTTTCTTAAGGGCACCAATTTTAGTAGCATTTCACTATCTCTGTGAATCTGAAATCCGATCTGATAAGAAGGGTGGCCTTTGTTGGGAGAGGCCTTTCATGAGGGCGACAATTTAGTACTCTCTTTAGGGCGACAATTTAGTAGCATTTCACTATCTCTGTGAATCTGAAATCCGGTTTGATCAGAAGGGTGGTCTTTGTTGGGAGAGGCCTTTCTTAAGGGCACCAATTTTAGTAGCATTTCACTATCTCTGTGAATCTGAAATCCGGTCTGATAAGAAGGGTGGTCTTTGTTGTGAGTGGCCTTGCAAGAGGGGCGACCTCTTTTTAGGGCACCAATTTTAGTAGCATTTCACTATCTCTGTGAATCTGAAATCTGGTCTGATAAGAAGGGTGGCCTTTGTTGGGAGAGGCCTTTCATGAGGGCGACAATTTAGTAGCATCTTAATATCTCTGTGCATCTGAAATCCAGTCTGACAAAGAGGGTGGCCTTTGGAGAGAGTGATCTAATAAAAGCTGGAATTATCGCTACCGTATTTGCATCAAAATGGCACAAAGCAATATTCTGAAGTTCAACGGATCAAAAACAGGCATACCAACCATGGTTAAAAATATTCTTGTTTTCAACCTTGACTTAAATAAGTCTATGTCTACCTCTAAGTCTGTTGTTAAATAAAGTGTTAACATACTGGCATAAACACCTCCCCGATTCCTTTACTTAAACTAACTGCAAATTTGAATTTGACAGTAAATACAATGACTCAATCAACTAATGATCCATTCAAGGATATCATGTGATCACTTTTTATCCCATGTCAACTATGTTTGGTGAGGGTAGTGTAACGATACGTGTTTAAACCTATTAGACTTTACAGAAGAAGAAAAAACGTTTTGGCTAAAGGTCAGGTAGGAATCATAATTACGGTATATATCTTTAGAATATTGTTCAAGTCTTAAACAAGTGCAGGGATTAAAGATTAATCTGCACAAAATTTAATCCTTATTTTCTATTGGCTGAGAATTAAAAATATAGTTTAATTTTTATTAATCTCATACAGAGCTTAAATGGTGATCTAACAAAGGGCTTTTAAACAATAAAATATGTTGTGCAGATTTCTTTGCTAAAAATTGAATATGATGCAATTGTATTTGTAGATTGAGATTTTCTCGTGATGGAAATTTGGAATTTTATAGAAAAATATCTTTATTTTGCAAAATATTAGGTAAAACATAGTTAAATCTCTATGTCTTCCATTTCTCAAGGATTCAAAATTTTTAGGTGAAAAAAAGGTCAGAATTTTCTCATGGAATATACATTTCAAACAACAGAGCTTGGAATATCTGCAAATATTCTGTGATGCACTTTCTACGTAAAAATACTTGAATCTGAAACCGAAAACTGGATTAACAATTGCATATTAAATTTGACACGGCTTGAACTCGTAGTCAAAGAAAAGGGGAATCCCACATGAAACTGGACCAACGTTTTACGTGGAGATAATGTTTACAGTTTTAACTAGTTGTGGAAACCAGATTGAGGTTTGCGTAAGGACAGTTTTTTCCGATAATAAGAAATTACATTTAAATGGATATTCTTGACAAAAAAATATATCCAAAGTGAGTCATAAAAAAGGATTAAAATCATCATGAATGAACTGCAACGAAGCGTATTACAGAGACATTTCCGTCAACTCTCTAATGACATAATTTTGACCGACGACCTCTTGGGTGCTATGTATCAGCGTAAAATATTTGAAAGGAATATGATAGAAATAATCAAGGTAAATAAAACATAAAAAAAATATTCTAAAAATATTGTGAAACCTGCCTAAACATTACTTCATTGCAGACCTCACGATTAGCACCGGTCCACCGCCCCAAAACAAGTAAAACTTTGTTCTGACCAGTAATTTTTTCAGTTTTTATTTAGATATACATGTATATAAAAACAAATTCAAAAATTTGATTCGGATCAGTAAATTCAAATTTTCATTTCGAGGACTGTCATCGGCACTAAATTTTTTGTTTGGTGATCGGTTTTTTACAGGTTAAATTAACAACGATTTCCTACATTGGGACTTGATGTAAAGATCAGTTTCTACATGATTCCGGTTTATTCAAAGTTAGGTTAAAACAGGTTTCACTATAAAATGAATTTACACGTGGATGGAGGAATAATTGAAATATCCATGCATATATGCAAACTTGGAGTTTATACTTTCTGGCAAGATTTTCAATAATTTTGAGGATATGTGGCACTTGTTTTTAACAATAAGGGGCTATTGATAATATTGTTGAGATTATCGGGCCAAAAGTTTGGCAAAAGACCTACACTGAATACAAAATGGTGCAAAATCCTGCATTCAGATTAATCTGGGAACTTTCTTAACCTTCAAAAAGTGCATTGTTTACATCATGCAATACAACTTACAAAGCATTTAAAATTCCTTGCTCACCTTATGCAGTCTGTGCCAAAAACATTTTGACAGACTAGTCCGAACAACATTTTAGAAGAAATTTTTCTATTTGATTTAACAAAATTTATGCAATATTTACTAGACTGAAGACTGTGGGAGTGGTTTTTGGTACAGACTGTAATGTGTCCTGGTACTGAAGAGCAGACATTTTATTCATAATAATGAGGGATTTCTATTTTCTAAATGACTAAAATAAAACTTTGAATTGGCTAGGCGACAATGATGACCAATACAAGGGATGGAAATCCACAGACTGCCAACAATTTTTTGAAACTCCAATTCAACAATATTTCAGTTAAATCACGAGGGTCAGATTTATTGGTAGAGGAAAAACACAAACTTTTCCTAAGAAAGGAACATTTTAGTCAAGTTTAGTTTCAATCGCTTCATTGTTTCATGAGATGAATATTGAAACGTGAAAAGTTAAGAAACGAACGACAGCTGGCATCTTCTCACATGACCCTTCAAAAATTACTCAAATATTACATGTATAAGTTAAAATATTTCTTAAATTATTTCTCCTTTGATGATCTTTAAGGGTTATGGATAGGATGTTGATAATAATGCCACTTTCAACAATATTTCAGTTATATCGTGCCAGTCAGTTTTATTGGTGGAGGAAACCGGAATGCCTGCAGAAAACCACCGGCCTGCGGCAAGTTACTAACAAACTTTATCACATAATGTTGTATCCAGTCCACCTCACCTGAGCGGGATTCGAACTCACAACTTCAGTGGTGATTGGTACTGATTGCATAGGTAGTTGTAAATCCATACGATCATGACCCTGGGACGGCCCCGATAATCTTTAAACTAAGTTGTATGTTTAAATGTATTGTAATCAATTATATTGTATTACATGATAAATATAGGTCAGTTCTGTTATCCAATCCCTTTCATTTTTCTGAATAAAATGTTGTTTAAATAAACAAGTGGTTTCATAGAAGATCTTTGATTCAAGTTTTATTAAAATAGGGCTAATTTGCATTTTTTGGCAAAAAGTTTCAAAGTAAATCTAAAACTATATTATACAATCAGCTGATTCTATCTTAAAACAATGCAATTTTTGAACTTACAACTTTAGTGGTGATAGCCATTGATTGCATAGGTAGTTGTAATCCAACTACAATAGGATCACGACCAAGACGGCCCTTTTAAACTACAGTTAGATTTTTAGCATTTTTCACCAATATTTACAGGCTGAGAGAACGGCGAGTGAACAAGTAATCAGGATGTTAGAGTTGTTACCAAAGAGAGGTCCAGATGCTTTTGAATCGTTCGTAGAAATCATAACAGAAAATTACCCATGGCTGGCAGCCATGTTGGAAAGCAGCTTGAAACAAGAATCGATGAAACACCATTCTTCATGTAGGGTGGAATCTTATAAATCTGAAACTTTTACAGGTAAAATATCATTCAGTCTGAGTGAATTAAAAATATGAATCTGAAATTTTTACAGGTAAAGTCTGAGACTTTTACTTACAGGTAAAATACAGTTGTCCCCCTTTTAGGGCCACTCAAAACCAATTGCTACCCTTATTATCAAGCCAAATTTTAGATGCACTGAGATCGTAAAATACAACTGAAACAGAATTGTCCCCCTCATGAGAGGACACCTATCTTATTAGGCCACTTTTTCATTGTAGAGGGAGCTGCCATATAAAAGGGAGACCATTGTATCAGTCAGTCAGAGTGTAAGTTTGTCAAACGAGAGACTTTCAAAATATCAATCGGTCAAATGTAGAGTTTTCCTTTGATTTTCGGACTGATCAATCAGTTTGTTTTTCTCATTTCTATTTTGATTTCATGATCTAATAATAGCTCAAATAATTTTTTTTTATGCTGATAATTATGAAAAATTTGAACAATTACCCGTCATCTCAAATCATTGAAAATAAAAAAGACAATGACATATGACATTGTAAATCCAGATCCTGACTTGGGACAGGCAAAACAATATGGCAGGGTTAAAAAAAAAAGGTCACCTGATGTGTAATCAATTGATAACCTGATTACCACTATGATTTTCAGTTTAATTTGATGTCAAATTGTTTATGTTCTTTTTATAAAGCAAGCACTCCATTCACATTCTGCCTGTTGTTTAGGTTTTTTATGTTCCATAGTCAGATTCAAATCTTTTTTTGGGGTTTGATTGTTTGTTTGTTTGTTTTTTATTTGCTGCTTGATAAAGTCAAACCTCTATATAACAAATCACTGTCCATTAAATAAAGGTCAGTCTTTTTTTTCACATTAATGAATAATGCATATAATTTTAACCTGTATATAAAGGACAACTGCTGATAAAGGCCACATTCTCAGGTTCCCTTGACTGTCCTTTATATGCAGGTTTGACTATTTCATTTTTCAGATAAGCAAAGGCAGTAGTTTTCCATTTCAAATCAAGCGGAAACGATTTATTTTTCTAATGATTATTCAATTTTTAAATAAATTAACATTAATTTTGAAAAGAAAGTTTAAACAGTGATGCAGGGCTCTACATTGCGACCAAAACACTTGCATTTGTGAGTTACTTTTGTAAAATGCGACTAAAAATTCTGTATTGATAGCCAGACGGCGAGTTGATATTTCCAGAAATTTTTCTTTCCGTCACCGATGATATTTTTCAATTTAAATTCTGACTTTGATTATCCATTTTTTTAAATCGCACAATTGACTCACATAAGAAAGTTTTAAATCACATACTTTTAACGCTTGAAAGTTACCACGATGTGTAAAAACAAAACATTCTTCCATTTTTCTCTTGCTAAGAATAAACCGGTTGAATCAACTGATCGTGAAGCTGGCCTGCCTGATGCAACATCGACGCAAGTATCAAGCCAAAATATTAATGAAGGTTCGGGTTCTAAAGCTGAAAAGCGTAAATTCCAAGATGTCTGGAAGTCAGAGTTTTAATTTTGTGGCTCATTATTTACAATTACAGTAGCAACGTTATGTCTTGTGATGTTTGCCGAATGGCAGGACCAGATATTGCTTGCAAAACCGAATTTGTTACTGGAAAGAAAAAGTTTAAACATGAAAATCTTGTTTATCATAATAAAAGTAAGAAAAATGAAAAATGTTTCAATATATATCGTCCCAGTATATGTTTTCGTATCATCCATTTTATTTTGATTTCCACAGCGCACACGTTATTTTTTACGTGTCTTTCGGTTTCTATTTCTGAAACGTAAACAGGACTCCAACGTGACATCTGTCAAAAGTGTTCAAGGTTGCTTTAAAAGACGCAAGTACCAAAAATAGTGAACCTACCTATTGAATCATACTTTTTGTAATGCTAAAAATTGACTTCATTTATAAAGTAGCTGGAAAAAAATCCAGAAGGGTTATATAAAATTGAACTATGTCATATACCTCTCAGACACCAGCTCTTCCTGTCATATGACTGTCATGGGGTCACTGATCGTACTTGTAAACAAAAGAGCTGACTGAAATGTGCCTGTTTCTTATATAAAATACATGTAACTTTGGAAATTAATGTATTTCAGTGTCAACTTTTATTTTATATTACTGTAATAAAATGACATAAAAACAACCAGATCTTTGACAAAAATACATAAACTGATTAACACTTATATTTGTTTCTTTTTAGCCAAATAAATACTAAACACTAAATAAACACTAAACACTAAATAAACACTAAACACTAAATAAATACTAAACACTAAATAAACACTAAACACTAAATAAATACTAAACACTAAATAAATACTAAACACTAAATAAATACTAAACACTAAACACTAAATAAACACTAAACACTAAATAAATACTAAACACTAAATAAATACTAAACACTAAATAATTGTGCATCACATGAGCAGTGCATATGGTGTCAGCACTAAAAACACATCAAAAGTAAACACAATTTGGAAGCGGTCATTTTCAAGCATTCTGCTATTTTATTTAGATGTAGTATGATTTGTAGATGGCCAGAACCATGAAATTTTAAAACCCACCATTTCCGAATTTTATATTCGTTTCCATCCCGTATATCGGCCCTGTTTTTACTTCATACGAAAACATATGACGCCATTTTACTGAAAGCAGAAGTTGACAGATAATCGAGAGTATATTAAAATACAAGAATGGCTTTTCAAACAATCTTATGTACAAAGAAATATTTAACTATCCATTCTTTGAAAATGTCGTCATATGAATGAAGGCTTAACACTGTCAATCGCTATATCAGAAAATCGATAATACGTTGAAAACCCATAACACGAGGATATAGTATCAGCAAAAGCCCATTCCTTAACTTATAATATACATGTACTAGTACATTTTTAGCTCCAGTAAACCATCTTCAAGTCTTTTGAAAAACAGTAAAAAAAAAAAAAAATGAAATTGGACTTATAATAATAATATTGCCCTTGTTATTGCCAAAGAAATAAATACATACAAAATGTATTGGAATTATATAGTACAAATTAGTATCTTTATTAATCTGGCTAGTAACATACTTATGTTGGCAAGTAAAACATATTTCCTTACTAGCCAGGGGCTAGTGGGAGCTGGTATGAATCGTAGAGCCCTGTGATGGTCAACAATGCCACCAATATCAACAAAACGGACTATCACATCTCATCTCATCTCAATTCAATTTTTGGTGTTTAGCGCCACTTTCAGCAATATCATGGCGACCAGTTTTTTTTTTTTAGTTTTAGTGGAGGAGGAAGCCAGAGTACACAGAGAGAACTACCGACCCTTGGCAAGCAACTGGTAAACTTTATCACTTGTGGCTGCGAGTCGAGTGCACCCTTTTTTGTAATATATAAAACTGGGCGCGAACCCACGCCTCATTGGTGATAGGCTTGTATGAGTTGTTAGATCCAACGACCTAACTCATTGAGCCACCCGGGCCCCGGTGCAGTAGGAAGCCATTATCAACTTGCTGTGGTCATATCATGTTGTGCCCAACAGAGCCTCTTTTTTGCACAAGATATGATGCTGTGGTCATATCATGTTGTGCCCAACAGAGCCTCTTTTTTGCAAAAGATATGATGTCATAAAACAAACTTCAAGTTTGATTGTGAAAATATTGAACTATTTAGCCAAGAAATTTGGTTGTCACTTATTAGGAGTATTTTTTTTCATGGGAAAGGGAGATAATTTGTCTTTTTTTCAATAGGAAGGGGAGATAACTGTTAGTGTCAATATATTTTAGAAAAACATTTTTTTTTCAATATTTATTTCTCGATTTCAACAAAACAAAATAACAACTTTGAAACTATATTTCAATACCCTAACTTTAACTATCTATAATTATTAAAAATATGTTATCATATTTTTCTTCCTCACACATGACCATGGGCAAGCAACTGGTAAACTTTATCACTTGCAGCTACGAGTCGAGTGCACCCTTTTTTGTAATTTACAATTCATTGAACATAAAAAAGACCAAGACATATGACATTCATGATGGTAACAAGCACAAAAATGTTTCTGATTGTTGTTTGTATTCCAGACCGAAAACGCTGTTTTTCATATTGTTATTTGTTTTTTGTTTTTGTTTTTCAGATCGAGCAGACTCAGTCCGATTTTCTGATTATTTTGAACCTGAACCTGACATTAAAACAAAAACTGCTTCATTTGTTCACAAACAATTTGGACAAAGTAAACGTATATCGGAAAATGACAAAAAAGCAATGTTTCGTTGGATGTCGTCACAACTACAAATGGAAAGAAAAAGGGTCATGACCTCTGCATCAAGTAGGCGTTCGTCAATTGCACCATCGGCTGTCATGGTCGACGTTGGAGTAAATACAGATTCATTTACCTCAGAAAAATCTGATATTGATATGGGACAGTTACAACAAAGAATAAAACGAATTTACGAAAAAATTCAAAAAATAAAATCTACTTCAAATTCAAAAAACGATAATAATCTCGGTACAAAATTAACAAATGGGTTTGCAACTAAGCCGAGAACACCCAATGGTGTTGAACGACCTCATTTAACCCCGGCTAATTTGGACAACGTTATTAGTGAGTTAGACACTATGGTTGAACGAATTGAAAAATTGGAAGACGAAGTCAATAAATGTCATGTGATGTTGAACGATAAGGACAAGAAATTGTCATTATCGTTACATATTTATGATTTATCGTTAACAATCAAACAACGAGATAAAGAACTTCAACAAGAGAAACAAAAAAGTGAAAAAATGCTAAATGAACTTTATGAATATTCAAAGAAAGTTAATCAACTGGAACAAACGAAAAACACTCAAAAAACGACAATCGACAGTCAAACGGACGAAATTGAGAAACTAAGAGCAGAAAAAGATAAAATTGCTACTCAAGTTGCTCACTATGAAAAACTATCTATGATGCATAGTGAAAAACAAAAGACGTTGGAAAATCTTAAGAGTATGGTCCGTGACCTCCAAGCAACGCGGGATGTAATGAATTCGTCACATCATGATTACGAGTCTCCCGTGGGACATCGTAGTAACAGTACACGTCTGTCACAATCAGATTCACGTAGTAGTGTGGTACGAAAATCAAATGGAATCATGGGAAAATCTATACAACCGATGTCATCTGCTGCACGTCCAAATGTAAGTCGGCGTGGCGCATTAGAGGAGACGTCACATTCTACAAGTCCTCCTCGTCGCTATGGTATCAATAAATCTCAACAATATAGGCGCAAGACCTCAAATTCTATTTATAAAGTGTGAGCTATTTTAGTACTGATATATCTGCGATATAATACTTTAGAATGAAGGTTAACATTCGTGCTGATTCAGTATGACAGATCTTCGATACTGCATAAATCTCAACTGACAATAATATAGGCAGAAGACCTCAAATTCTATTTATAAAGTGTGAGATACTCTTATCGATGATATGTATATGTGATATAATACTTTAGAACGACGGATAACATTCGTGCTCATATATTATAAACGATCTACGATACTGTCAGTCACATGTCTTACCGTAGTTCTATGTACTTCTCCGATACATGTACTATCTTCAGATACTCACTATAACATAGCACATATAAATAAACATCGACGATGTCATCATCTATTAATAGATTTTGTGAGATGATACATGACATTGTCAAATTCTGTATACCGGTATATACAGAACACCTTCGTTATACAGCCCTTTTTAAATCTGCCATACACACTTATCGCCATTAAATTTGAAAGTACAAATTTCTAGCAATCATGTATTAGAATGTAAATGAACATGATAAGACTATCCAACATTACATTTAGACACAAATTAAAGTAAAGGAACAGCTTGTAGTAAGAAAGGATATGGACGTAAATGAAGATGAGAGACTATCCAACATTACACTTGGACATAAATTAAAGTAAAGGAACAGCGCTTTTATTGCCGTTGTGCATTTCAGTCACAGCAGGGTCTTCAACAATGAACAAAAACTCATACCCCAAGATGAATGTGAAACGGCCTCTAGCCTGCAGTATTTATATTATTACATAGTCATCATTATCATACCTCATTAATATGTATTGCTTAATACACATTTCCTATTGGCTCTTTTGGATCATGTAACCTGCGATTAGTTTTTTACAGTATGACCTGTGATGGAGTCATTATTGATCATGTGATAGATATGACCTAGAAATATTGACTATAAAAACAAAATGGCCACTTTCATCGCTTGAAGTTCAAAAAACATGATTTGTCATGTTCAGATCACTATCACTGGATTCCATCAAAATAGCCTTTAAAATTAGTATATAATGGTTTCCCAGTAAACTTGAAGCATTTTAAGAGAAAAGAGTTATAATAAAACAATTAATTAGTCTTTGTAAGGTCAATAGGATGAAATGAGGACCCTTGACCTGTAACTCGTTGTCTTGACCTAACCTCAGCAGTTGGCCTCTGTCAGGTCAGGTCACCGTGAGTCACAGGCCTGGGGTTGACATTTCCTGCTATTGACCTCACAAAGAGTAATTAATTGTATAATATTTCCTATTGATTTCAATGGTAAACAATCATGTACCTACATCCTATATTTTGCTTGTGCAATATGATATACTGCTAGGGACAATATTCACCAATATTCACCCCTATATTATTAGAATTATGGCAAATATTCCCTTCCATAGAAATATATTTATATAAAATATGTGATGTTTGTGTTAAGTAATCTCCAACATATTAAATATGTAATGGTTTTTTTGTTTGTTAATTAATTTCCAACAAAGAACAGAAAAGTGCCAATTATACCACATTATATGCGTCAAATGACATTACAATAAAATATAGTTTTAAATTATACTGCCAGAGCTCCAGATATTTTGAAGTGCATGAGGTATTTACTTCTTATATTTTAAAACGAAAAGTGCAGTTTATTTTCTGTTGCTTTTTTGTACTACTGTCTGTGGAAATGTTTGTAATAATTCTTTGCAGCACACATCTGTTTGACAGACATTTCAACTCAAGGTGTTTGTTATATTTCATGAGAACACTATCGACCGTTTTTATCAATAAACATGATATGAATTGTTATGTGTTTATTTTATTCACATACATATAAACCATGAAAATAACAATATTTCTGTACTTCTACTTTCTACTCACTACAAGTTGGCATATCATCAATTTCATTAAAACATATATTTTATTGATCCTTTTTTTTTCTTTCTTTTCTTTCTTTTTGCTTAAAAATATTTAATAAATGATTAAAAAGGAATAATTTGATTATTTATAAAAAAAATTAAACACATTAATATAATTTATTATTAAACCTCTCTATATATATATATGTATCTAGGATTGGTTCGATCAGCGGTCACATGACTTTGACAATTGTGACGTTTCCTCCGACCACCCCAAAAATTCACCGTGCGAGGTAAATAATAGTATTGTCACCCTCGACAACCCCAATTTTTTTCCACTAGGTGGCGATAACCGCAAACCGGAAATCGTCTGTTTGTGTAGAAAATATGGCAACTGCAGGTCGGTTTGCTGCTAGCTCAGTCAGTGGACATCCAGAATTGTCAACTTGCTTACACATACAAATGTACATACATGTACAATATATGGATCTCAAGCTGTATCACTTTTTGTCCATTGTCAATTTCAAGGTCTTGTCATATACGGGTATCACTTTTTGTCCGTTGTCAATTTTAGACTGATGTCATAAAGGTATCACTTTTTGTCCGTTGTTCGGTTAATAAAACGATTATGGCCAACTTAGTCGGTGGACATCCAGAATTGTCAACTTGTGAGGGTTGTTTTACCTCAGGCTAAAGCCCTCGGGGAAAACAACCCTCACAAGTCGACAATTATGGATGCCCACCTCCTAAGAAGGCCATAATTGTATATT
>MJUT01025047.1:184958-202361 GCA_002080005.1 Gigantidas platifrons
ACCCCAAAAATTCACCGTGCGAGGTAAATAATAGTATTGTCACCCTCGACAACCCCAATTTTTTTCCACTAGGTGGCGATAACCGCAAATCGGAAATCGTCTGTTGGTGTAGAAAATATGGCAACTGCAGGTCGGTTTGTCGCTAGCTCAGTCAGTGGACATCCAGAATTGTCAACTTGATTACACATACAAATGTACATACAAGTACAATATATGGATCTCAAGCTGTATCACTTTTTGTCCATTGTCAATTTCAAGGTCTTGTCATATATGGGTATCACTTTTTGTCCGTTGTCAATTTTAGTGTCTGTTGTCATATGAGTATCACTTTTTGTCTATTGACAATTTTAGACTGATGTCATAAAGGTATCACTTTTTGTCCGTTGTTCGGTTAATAAAACGATTATGGCCATCTTAGTCGGTGGACATCCAGAATTGTCAACTTGTGAGGGTTGTTTTACCTCAGGCTAAAGCCCTCGGGGAAAACAACCCTCACAAGTTGACAATTATGGATGCCCACCTCCTAAGAAGGCCATAATTGTATATACTTCGTGTAAGTTTCTGTAGTGATATTTGGTACTGTAATATTTTGGCATATTACCTGGACAATTAGACACTCAGTATAATATCAATTTAGAATCTGATTTGTTTACACTTTTGTTTTTGCTTCTTTTTTTAAATTTAGAGTTATCTCCCATACATCATGTTTGTTACACAACTTGTTACAATATCTTCCTCATTAATCATAAAGAAGTTCTACAGAACTTAATTTAAGCCTTAAATTATAGTTTGTGTGGTATTGTGTACTTTGTTTTTAGGAACTTTCCCTCTCAATAGTGTCCCTACACCTTTATTTTTAACCAGCTGCAAGTAACGAACAAAATGTATCATATCTGTATCTGTAAGTGTACGTCATAGAATCCCTGCTGGGCTATGAAACGATGGGGGAGAGAGAGTGCATATGGGACTACTACATGTAGCTAGTAGCCCTTTGAACTCCTCTGTGTTTTTTTGCTATTATGAGGCTGTTTTCTAGGTGGTTCCAGTCAATGGCTGTTCTTATAAATAAGGAGTTTCTATATTGTTCAGTGTTGGAGTGATCGACTACTACGGCGTGTGTGTTGTTTTTGACTTGTGAGTTTACAATGTTCGTGGTTTCACAGTCCTAGAATGTTCTAGCTAAGATGTGTCGCTTGGGTTTTTGGTGACTTATACATTCATGAGGAAGAATCGCTGATATCTGCCCCTCAACCACTTTGTAAAAGAATATCAGTCGCTGGTGTTGTCTCCTGGTTTGTAATAGTGGTAGATCTAAGTCTTCTAGCATTCTAGTCATGTTTCCTTCTTCTCGTGGCTTGTAAACTAAATTATCTTTAGTAATGAAACGGGCACCGCTCCGTTGTAGGTTTTCCAATTTATTAAAATCGTTTTCACCATAGACAGGATTCAAACTCACAATTTGAGTGGTGACAGCCACTGATTGTACATATAGATGTAACTAACTACAAAGAAAGGTTTGAAGATACTAAATGGGTAATCAACAGCCATTAATTGAAGGACAGACAACACAATGGACAAGAGAAAAAGGACAAACAATGATCTTAATAAGGTTTGAAGACACAAAACAGTGATCTTCCGACTGCGTTTCTGGGGCCGAATATTTATTATAATATTATGGCATTGAAATTCTTATGTCAAGTTTTCACTTGTGCTGTTTTTTTTTAAAACAATTTCAATAAGTTTATCTAGATTATTGTCTGTCAGGGTCTTTCTCTTCCTTCACAATGCGCATAATGGCAACCAGACTATGTTGTGACAGTCTGTGGTCCGTTGCTGAGCTTGTGATTAAGCTAATCATATGATTAGCCATAATTGTATGATTCTTTCCTAATCACATACTTAGCTAATGCAATGATTAAATTTTGTTGCAGCACTCTTTTTTAATAGCTGTATTAACTAATCATATTAAATCATTGAATTAGCTAATTATGTGATTAGGAATTAAAAATGTAATTATGTCTAATCTTGAATTTGTACATATGTCATACCTCAGACTGGTAGACCTTTCCACTAAGTTATTCTATTACTTGAAATTCAAACTAATTAAATTTATTGCATTTCCCATCTTTTCCCCAATTCGCACCATTTACTTGCTAATTTTCCCAATTCTAAGGAACCTGGGTCCCAGATACAAATAAATAGGAAAATCACTCGCCAAATGAATCACCAGAAGCCGTAACCCAAAGAAGAACAGACAATACAGTGGTGTTTAACACCACTTTCAATAAAAGGCCGTTGGCCACTGGTCCCCCCGACGCCAAGGTTATATCGTAAGATTAAATTTTGAAACTACTGTAAACTAGAGGGTCAGGTGAGCCTGTATCACTCATAATTCTGAAAGGGGACCATCCAAGGACCATTTTGAAGTAAAAAAAGGGGAGTAACTCTGGTTAGATTTGTTGAAAAATCATCATTATCGAACTTGACCTAGATATTCATGAGATACACTTACATACCAAACCTAGTTTCAATCTGACTTTTTGTTCACAAGTTATAATTTGGAAACCAAAATATTAGCAATTTTGAAGTATAAAAAGGGATGTAACTCTGGTAAGATTTGTCGAAAAATTATCACTATCGCACTTGACCTAGATATTCATGAGATACACATACATACCAAACCTAGTTTCAATCTGGAAACCAAATATTTAGCAATTTTGAGGTATAAAAAGGGGCACAACTCTAGTAAAAATTGTCGAAAAATTGTCATTATCGAACTTGACCTAGATATTCATAAGATACACTTACATGCCACACCTAGCTTCAATTTGACTTTTCATTCACAAGTTATCATCTGGAAACCAATTCGGGACACACGGACAAAGTATAAAAAGGGATGTAACTCTGGTAAGATTTGTCGAAAAATGATTGCTATCGAACTTGACCTAGATATTCATGAGATACACTTACATACCAAACCTAGTTTCAATCTGACTATTTGTTCCCAAGTTATCATCTGGAAACCAAATATTTAGCAATTTTGAGGTATAAAAAGGGGCACAACTCTAGTAAAAATAGTCGAAAAATTGTCATTATCGAACTTGACCTAGATATTCATAAGATACACTTACATACCAAACCTATTTCTATAGTCCCCTTCGACGAAGCGTCGGGGGACAAAAATATTTCAGCCATATTGTGGCCAGTTTTATTGGTGGAGCAAATTGTAGTACCTGGTGAACACCATCGACATGCTGTAAAATCACAGCTAAACTTTATCACATAAAGTTGTATTGAGTACACCTCTCCATGAGTGGGATTCGAGCTCACAACTTTAGTGGTGATAGGCATTGCTTGCACAGGCAGTTGTAAATCATAATTTAAGAATTAAATCGTCAATGTGCAAAAGATCTAATGCAAAAGAATGACTTAATATTACAAAACAACTATCGTTGAGAAATTTAAAATCAGGAATAACCAAGAAACGGCATATTGATACATATGAGAGTGAATTTTATAGTCCACAATATTGATTTATTATTATTTACTTTAAATGATTTAGGTCTTAAACAGAGGGTTGCAAAAATGGTACATTCATATTTTTTCATAATCTGCAAAATAAATATTGTACCCACATTGTTGTTGGAGATTCAATTATAAAGAAGGGGAGGATCCCATTAACAGGTCTAACCCTGCCACTTTTCTGACATTACGTGTGATAGTTTTTTGTATTCAATGATTTGATGTCAGGATTGATTGTTATTTTTGTTGAAATTGGTGCCTTGTTGACCATCACTTTTTAAAATTCTGTTCTTAAATTTAAATGTCTGGGGCAGAGGGTCCACACAAATTTTAGGTTTAAGGTCGTGAGGGGGGTACCAATGGATTCATTTTCTACCCCACTTCCTATGTTTTTTTAATATGAAAATAAGGGGGGAACATAAGACACATCATCAATAAAAGGAGGGTTGGGTATCAGTAGATTCATTGTCTACCACTCTTCCTACATTTTTTTAATCTGAAAATAAGAGAAGGGGTATCATCAGTAAAACGGGGTTGGGGAGGAGTACATTCATTTTCAACCACCCATCCTATGTGGTTTTTTTTTAAATCTGAAAATAAGGGGGGTACCAGTACATTCATTTTCTACCACTCTTTCTCTGTTTGTTTTTAATCTGAAAATAGGAAAGGGGGGGGGGGTTACATAAGACACTACATCAATAAGAAATGGAGTATGAATCAAAAACAAGCAACATATTTCAATCCAAATGTTAAATCCTCTAACTCAACAAAATCACCAATCTGTTCTCAGTTGTTACTATTTTTTTTAATAAAAAGATATTAAGGAGTTACAAAGGTTTTTTTGTGTCTTTTTTCAAATAGGATCTTCTTTAGTCTTCCTGCATGCAAAAGAACAAATATTTGTTTATGACTTAAAAAAAATAGATCCCCATGTCACTAATTTTTAATTATTAAAAATATATTACGGAGTTACAAAGGTTTTTTTTTTGGTCTTTTTTCAAAACAGGATCTTATTTAGACTTCCTGCATGTAAAAGAACAAGTATCGATATATTAAAAATAAAATAGACACCCACTGTTGGGATTATATAGTCCCTGTGTGGTAATATAATTCGAAAATTTCTGAAAATCAAACTCTATGGGTTAACCAAGGACAAAAAAATCAATATCAGAAGACAATTTACCTACTGTTTTAATAAGGCTATATCAATACAAGGTCAAGAGGTCATTTAAGTACTTGAGGCTCCTTACAGGTTTATTGTTAATTTTTTTTTTCAAATGAAAAGACAAATTTTGTTCTGCATATTAAGGTGGTATCTAACACTACAGGGAGATAACCCTTTAAAATCAGTTGAACGTTTTGATCATATGATGTTTGTATACAGATTTCAAGCATCTCGGTGATCAAAACCACAGCGAGAAAAGCTGCTATGTGGCTAGTGAATTTATAGCTCTGAGTCTGTTGGTTGGAATTTGTTAAATTTTGATATTTATTACAGTGGATACATTCAAACACACTTGCCAACAAAATAAGAAAATTAAACGAGCAGATCAAATTTTACCTGAAGTATATGGTACCACCTTAAATACCTGCTCATTGTGACTATTACTATTCAGTGTAGGGTATTTTCAAGGGGTGTAAATTTCAAGGATGATCGTGGTTAGAAAATAAAATAACTGAAATCAATGAAATAGCTGAACCCATCTACACCCCCTTTCAACATGGCTATTTTTGACCTGTTCTGACCCTTTCCAGTAACTCTCGGAGCAAAATAGCTGAAATCAGTAAAATATCTGAAAAGAATCATCCCCTCATTGTTATAATTACTATCCAATGTAGTGTATTTTCAAGGGGCATAACATTTATCATATCTTAATGAAGGGTTACTTTAAGAGCATCAAGATACGACTGCATGCAGACTGTCAACAAGGGCTACCTCCTGCTCCAGTTTTAATGAAATACATTATTGTCCAACAAGTCAGCATTTGATAGAATCTGTTTGAGGAAATGAAAGAAAGAATTTTAGAATTTAAGAGAATAAAATACATCATAGGTGTTAGTCTCTTTTGGCCCCTTCATATCTAGGATACGGTAAGAGCTCCCACAAATCTTCAGACAAAAATTTGTCCGAGGAAAGTAATGGAAAAAATTCCAATCTTAGCTCTTGTGGTTTTCGAGTTAGAAAGGTTTAAAAAAAAAACTTTCTAACTCGAAAACCACAAGAGCTAAGTCAAATCTGTTTGAAAAATACAGGTAATCAATTTCATGAGAAACAAACACCCAACAGGTTATGAAAATATTTCATGTCAGAGGTGTATTTCCTGGGTGTCACCAACAGAAATCGGGTCAGTTGTTAAGAATGCAGGTCAAATCTTTCATTTTCATCAAGAAACCCTCCTATCATCTCATATTTTAGACCAAATTTTCACAACTGTATTTTCTAATCAATTAATTAAATTAAAAAACATTTTTCAAATGCAGACATTAAATTTACAAACAATTTGCATTATTTTATTTCAATTATTTTTCAACTATTAGCTATACAAGGACAATTGTTTTATACTCCACAACTGATCAAAATTCAAAAACACGAAAATGTTACTACATAAAGATACGACCAAACCTGCCCATGTGATCACCTATATTAAGCAGTCACTTGTATAAGAAGGACACATTTTTATTGTCTTGTCATAGAAAATGCCATATGAATTTAACCTCTTTTAAGAGGTCACCTGTCTTATAAGGCCATCTTTTCTTTGACCCAAAGGTGACCTCTTAATACAGGTTTGATTGTACTTTAAATATACAATGATTACAAAGTAGGAAATAGTATATATATCTACACACGACAGATTTTTGTTTATTGTGCAGCTGTTTATAAAGTTGACAAGTTGTTAAGATATAAGATATCAAGGTTAAAGGTCATCAATTCAAATAATATTTCAATGTAAAAAAAAATCATATGCATTCAAACACATGACTTTTGTTTTGTCTTGCAAATATTAACATAATACGTGTACCAATACTTGTTGAAACCAGTAATATTTATTTTTAAAACAATGGTAATAAACGCTATTTACGTATTTTATTCAAATTTCACACGCTAAATATACAATTAGTTTAAACTTAAAGATTTAAATGTTCTGAAAAAGAAGTCAAGACAACTTATCAGATATGATTAGCTAAAGGCAAATGACATATTCTATAGGTATATATTAAACTTGAAACTTGATAAGATATTGAGACATATTTAAAACTCTCTGAGTGACCACCGAATGCCAGGTATAATCTATCATGTTCTAAAGACGATATATCAAACACTGGAATTACATATCTCATTCACGGTGATAACATCTTGTGTTTAACCGAGCTCTACAATATCTGATCTTTATTTATTGTTCTAAAGCGAATAACTATATAAAATTTATATGAATAAGTTGGATTTGTGGCCGTGTTGCACGTTTCGTTGAAATTCAAGTTTATTTTTTTATAGATAATATGGATACTTTTATTTTTAAGAGGAATTTAAAATCCGACTTCTGATTGTGAGCGGGAAAAAAAATTGAAATAAGATCAAATATAAATAATTTTGTAAAATCCGATAGAGTGTATGGTACTACGAAAGGATAGCTAGTTGAAAATTTTGAAGAAAATCAAGAATTAGAAATAATTGTGAAAAAATATACATGTATAACGAAAGGATATAACAGACTTATGCACAATATGTTTTTTTTTCTAACGAAAATTCAGAAAAATGAAAACATGTATTAATTTATTATCGACGGAATGATGAATATTATCATGTTGCATTAAAATATGATTTAAATCGATCAACTAGGATTGAAAATTTTGAATTTTTTTTTAAACGATCGATTTTCTTAAAATTTTTGCAATTTTGCATAAAGTATTACTAAGTGAATACCGACAAAAATGGATTCTGCACAACGTATGGTCCTCCAGAATAATCACATGGAGTTAGCCAGAGATATCGTAACCACGGAGGATTTCCTCGGAATTTGTTACCAACAAAAATTATTTGATGCCAACTTGGTTGAAATAATAAGGGTAAGTTTTATATTAATATCTGGGATGATTCTGGTTAGCAAATATAATAACTGAAACTATCTGCACCCCCCTTTCTAAAACTCCATTTTCGACCAGTTCAGACTGTCCCCTGCAACTTTCAGAACTTATTTCCCAGAGAACAGCTGAAATCATTTAAATAAATGTAAAAAATCATCCCTGTAAAATAATCTTGGTTTAAATCCAAAGAATTGGACAATATCACAGTCATCACGATGAGTGCCAGTCCTCGGCTCAAAGACCAGTAAAACATTGTTCAGACCAGTAAAAGTTTTTATTTAGAACTATATAAAAATAAATTCAAAAATTTGATTCGGACCAGTAAATTCTAATTTTCATTTCAAAGACTGAATATCTATTAATTAAAATTTATTTTAACATGACCTCACTCTTTCACTTTATTAAAAAAAAAAAACAGAATTATTTCTTCGTATTATCTCATTAGCACATGTGCCGATGAATGTGACTGACGTTTCCATTGGCACCATAAATTGTGACCCAAATAATGCCGATAGAGGGCGCAGTATTATTCGAGTTACATAAATTATGTGCGACATTTTCCGCAAGCGTAAATATAAATTACCGTCTTCCAATCAAAGTATACTACCGTATTTGTACTCTTAGACATATCAGAATTGAAAAAAGTCATGGAAGCCAGAATCTGTTTTGAGTTTTAACATGGATTGGCGGATATTAGTAAATTTTATCTGGCTCGGGATAAAATACTAATATCCGCCAATCCATGTTAAAACTCCCAACACATTCTGGCTTCCATGATTTATTTCTTAAATCTATGATCGTGCAGTCATTACTACTAAACTGTCCCTTTCAAGGGAGGCAACCCTTCTTATATGGGCACTTTTCCATTGAGGTTTGGGCTTATGGTGCTTAATGCCACTTTCAACAATATTTCAGTTATATCGTGGCAGTTAATGAGTGGCCTTATTAGATAGGAACTACTGTACTGGTAATTCAATTAAAAATAAAAGAACCGCCATCTGCGACATAGCCACATGCAAAAAATTATTCAAATCTATCCATGTTTACTCAAGTTATCGCGTAAACAAGAAAGTGTGATGGACGGACAGACAGACAGACAGCCGCTATTACTATATCCTGAAGCTATGGAAGCAAATTTCGTGAACAAGAAAAAGAACATAAGTACTGTGTACATGGCAAATATTTTGTGATTTGTGTAATACAATCCATTTGTGTGTGGTTTAATTTGGCCAAAAAACAGTTATTGTTTCCCCGACACAGTTGAGAGAAGACTTCACAAGTTTGTTTATCTTGTGTCTCATCCATTTTGTTTATTTAATTGGCAAATACGTGTTTAAACTAAGACGCAGTTGAACACATACTTTTCATGTGATGTTATTATTGCTTATTTTTGCAGTGACATGCGGCAGTTCTGTGGTTTTCTCCCCGGGTCCTCTGGTTCCCTCCATTAATAAAACTGACCGCCACGATATAACTGATATATTCTTGAAAGTTGCATTAAATACCATAACCCACCTTCTTTAGCAAAACACAAATTATGCATGTTCTCTGCCTCAGAAAAGAATATTAAGGATTTTTTAGTTAAATTTAGATCCGGAATAGTGATTTTTTTTTTTTTTAAAGATCTTTCAATTTCAATATTTGGAATGTAAAATAAATCCTTTTTTTATATAATTTTTGTTATTGAAGCTTTCTTTATCTTTAAGATGATTAATAAATTTTATTTGAAAGGCAATTCCATGTTATTTAAGACCTAATTTCTTTGCTACATTCAATTCTTTACGATGGCAAATAAAGTATATACAATCAAGCTTTGTTGTAAGATTTGAAAAACCATATAATCAACATTGTATGCAATGTGCTTTACAAGTTGTGATCATGCCCTCCCTTCAATTTTACCCCCATATATTATATCAGAGCAATCTATTAAGGCATTTGTGGTTGGCTTAGAATTTCATTACACTATGGCAATATTAAAATGGATATTAAAGTTAATCAAATATAATTGACGATGATCAATAGTCAATAGTTAACTAGGATCATTCACTGACCCTGCTATTAGACTGTTCACGATTATGTTGTCATTCATTTTTGTACTAGTGTGTGGTTTTATTGAGTGGAAACGAGTGGCTATGATTGTCTGGTAGTTGGATTTATAACTACCTATTGCCACTAACTTGTGAGTTTGAATTTCGATCATGGTGAGGTGTACTCGATAAACCATTATAGTTTGTCAGTGACTTGCGATAGGTCGGTGGTTTTCTCTGGGTACTCCGGATTCCTCTACCAATAAAACTGACTGCCACGATACAGTCTTCGAGCTAACCCGCTTGCCCGAAGCATCACAAGTGTTGAATTGTCCATCCGTGTTTGTTAAAATGTCGTGTGTTCTCTACATTTTCATAATTTTAACTTTAAAATCACACAAATTATTTTTTAAACTACAAACATTATCAAGGATAGACTATGCTTTATAACAGAAATAATAAATTCATATATACAGTCACACCTGCCCATACTGTCATCTCTATTAAGCAGCCACCTGAACTGAAAGGTCATCTTTTATCTTGTTCTGTCATAGAAAATGTCATATGAATTGAACCTCTTTTCAAAGGACAATCTGTCTTATCAGGCCCCTATTTCTTTCTCCTAAAGGTGACCTCTTAATACAGGTTAGACTGTACCATGTTCTACTCATTAGTGTAACATAAAATGGTGTCCTCCATGAAATAATATCCTCCAGACAAAATATTATATGACATATTGTCCATGGACATTATTTCATAATGAAATTGTGTCCTCCATCATGAGATATTGTCCATTCTTACTGGACATTATTTAACTGTGAAATAATGTCCGACATCAACTTGATATATGCTATTTTTATGCTTCATATATTTATACTATACTTTATTTCAAAATATAAGCGATTTCTTTGTCATAGAAATTATATTTATTACACTATATTCAATTCAATTTAAAATATATTAACAACCATTGTCAAATTGCTCAACCCAAGACAAATACATATATATTCCAGAAATACATAAATTCATACAAAAACAGAAATATCTATATCTTATGTTTATATTATTATCAATCATTAAAAAAAACACTTGAAAGACTATTTCATTATTTCCCTTTATTGTACAAAATTTCATAACAATCAGTCATAAAATAATGTCCAAGTTTTGAATTAGAATTATCTCCCTTTTTTAGGATACAGTTTCACTATGATATATTGTCCAGATAAATGACAAAATATCATAGATAAGACAAAATTCCATGACAATATAATCATGAAATATTGTCCTGGAGGACATAATTTCACAGGACATAATTTTGCTTTACAATAGTTCATGACGATTTGTTGACATTAATCGTCACATTGCGACTTCACCAAACATCTACACTGGTTAGTGTTGTATAATTAATTAGCATCGGCTGCTTAGTGTGCCAGTATTATCAACAATTTATGTCTTAATAGGTTTGGTGAAAATAAACCAATTGAATTGTGTATTACAAAAAATATTACTTAATAAAATGACTAACATTTCTAAAGGAACAAAATAAAACACAAAAAAAAACCAAATAACTTTAATATCCCACGATTTTAATTTCCAATATTTATACATGTATCAATTTATACTAACACGGAGCTGTCGTGGTCATGATCATATGGTAGTTGGATTTACAACTATCTGTGCAATCTGTGCCCGTCACCACTAATGTTGTGAGTTTGAATCCCGCTTATGACAAGGTATACTCGATACAACATTATCTGATAAAGTTTGTCAGTCACTTGTGACAGGCTGGTGGTTTTCTCCGGGTACTCTTGATTTCCTACACCTATAAAACTGACTGCCACGCTATAACTGAAATATTGTAGAAAGTGGCATTAAACACCATAACCCTCCTACTAACACATATCACATAGTAGAACTTGTACTGATCAAACATGTACTTTTCGACTCATGTTTGCCTTTCCCCAATTTCTACAAGCACTAAATTATTCATGCAATTTCATTTTTTTTCCTTTCAGGCTCAGCCTGGTACAAAAGCTCAAACATTTAAAATGTTAGAGCTTCTACCGACAAGAGGTCCAGATGCCTTCCAAAAATTTCTTAAAATAATTGAGCAAGATTATCCATGGTTGGCAAAAAAACTCAAGTCTGATTTAGAACAGGAAGTCAGTAAAGTACCGAAAAAGGAACTCTCAATGGTGGCGACCTCTATCAATTTCCAACCTTCCCAATCAAGTAGTAACAATATTAAAGTGCAAAAAGATGTAGAAATGGCTGCCACAGCAACACAGAATATTAACCTATCAGTATCTAGATCAGCCTCACAAACAACAGAACCAGGTAAAATGAATTGTGTTTACATGGTCAAATTCTTCTTTTAAATTCCACCAATATCAACAAAACAAACAACTACCTTACACCTCAAATCACTGAACAAAAATAGACCACGGCATATCCAGGTCCTGGCTAGGAACAGGCACAAATATATAGCAGTCACTAAAGTGGGTAATTGGTGTGTCTGGCTAACACAAATTTCAAGTGTCGCAAGTGATAAAGTTTACCAGTTGCTTGCCCATGGTCGGTGGCTCTCTCCAGGTACTCTGGCTTCCTCCACCACTAAAACTGGTCACCATGATATATCTGAAATATTGCTGAAAGTAGCGTTAAACTCCAAAAATAAGATCAAAATCAATCAAATTTCAACAATATTTCAGTTTTATTGTTATGGTAAGTCTTGTCAGTGGAGTTTTTTTTCCCTCTTTAGAAAACCAGTGACCTGGTACAAGTTACTTACAAATTTTATTACATAAAGTTGCATCAAGTACATGTCAGGATGGGTCGGACTCAAAACTCCTGTGATAATAGTGGTCAAAGGAAAATGCAAAACCCAAATTACCATATGGTCCCGGCACTAATGGGCAGAGGAAATATTTCAACCCTATTTTGTGTTGACTAAATCCCTTTTGACAACATTAGATTCAGTGTAAATGACTTTGCATACTTGCCGACGGGTCCTTATATGACTTAAGCCTTTGTTACTCCCCTGTGGAGCATAGGCCACAGAGGTCCTTATATGGCAACGTATCTATTTATTTAGCAAGAATATTTAAGAAATAATTATTCATCAAAACCATAGTTTTTTTGTTGTTGTTGTTGTTTTTTTTTTTTTAGATTTTAATATCGTTAAAATAATTTGGCAAAAATCAGGTACACATAAAGTTAAAAGATTTGAAAGCCAAAATGTTTATTAAAGTTTTGGCAGCGACAAAACCAAAAGCTTAAACAGGATAGCCACCTACATGTATGCCTGATGGTGTACAACCTTAGATTTAATGATAAACACATTATTTATGGCTAGGTTAGGGTTATGGTGTTTAACGCCACTCTTAACAATATTTCAGTTATATTGTGGGGGTCAGTTTTATTGGTGGAGGAAGTCGGAGTAACAAAATTATATGGGGTCATTGTGGTTTGTGGTGGAGATCGTATGGTAGTTGGATTTACAATTGCCTTAGCAATCAGTGCCTATCACCTCTAAGTTGTGAGTGGTGAGATGAACTCGATATAACATTATGTGATAAAGTTTGTCAGTGACTTGCGGCAGGTTAGTGGTTTTCTCCATGGAAAAAAGGAATATGCAAAGAAACATAACAAATATTTCAATGTTTGTGTGTAAAACTGACCTGTATGAAAACATACTTATGCGAAGTAAAATATATTAGGAATTTTATCATGGCATTGATATATAGCCAATGAGGGATGTTATATCGAAATTACATTTATGTTTTAATTCACCAATGATTGTTTTTTTGTAGTTGTAGCTACCCCTAAGGATTTAACTGATTCTGCACTCAATGGTTATAACATGGTGAAGAAAAAAATCGGCAATTTTATGACTCAACAATTTAGTTTAAGTCGTAAATTGTGTCAGTCAGACAAACAATCTATAGAACACTTTATCACGGAACAAATACGTGAAGTGCAACGACAGTGTCATCAAAAAGTATGTGAAGTTCATGATCACAGACGTCTAAATGATGACGTTCAAAGATGGCTGCAAGATATGTGTAGAAAACTTGAACTACGTTTAGGACGTGTAAATCATCGCAACACAACAGACGGTTGTTTCTTTGACAGAAAATCATCCATCAAAGATCTAGAAGACAATATTCATTATTTGACCCAGCAATATCATAAACTTGAAAATGAGGTCAAAAAATGTTTTTCTCTTTTTGGCGAGAATAATGAAAATTATTCGTTAGCATTTCAAGTTGAAAGTATTCTTGCCGAAAAGAAAAAACTGAAGAAAGAAATAAAGAAGTTGGCGCAAGAAAATGATCTTATGGTGTCGGAAAATTACGACCTATCAACGGCAAAACAAAAATTGCGGCAAGCGAGCTCTTATAAAGACGCCGAACTTGAAGGCAAGGATAAACAAATAAAAGTGTTGCAAACCGAAAAACACGAACTAAAAAAAGAAATTGACAGACTATATAAGCTGCATGTGCAACATCTAGAAAAAGAACGGACTTTACTGAACCTTCAACAAATGGTTCAGGCATTGGAAGAGAAAAATCAACATCTAGCAGAAAAGGAACATTTAAAAAACAAAATACACGAAAAGGTCAAACGCGATCCAAGGCAGAAAAATTCCCGGATAATTGTTCCTAAATGTCCAAGAAAGAAAACACGTACATAAATCGTCTATCTACAACTTTTATCTTATTCATATATATTGTTGTGAAAAAAATGTTAATAAATTATGACATCATTATTAATGATAATTTTGGCTGTTTGTGTTCATTCAATTTTCTAGTTGCTGAAGGGGGAAGTCCTCAAAACGATCACCGCTCCTCTGCCCCAAGACCAGTTAAACATTGTTCTGACCAGTAAATTTTATCTACATCAATATATAAAAATAAATACAGGAATTTGATTTGGACCAGTTACATTTGTAATTCAAATTTTCATTTCGAGGACTGACTTAGGGGAGAAGATATTTACATATTTTCATTTCGAGGACTGACTTAGGGGAGAAGATATTTACATATTTTCATTTCGAGAACTGACTTAGGGGAGAAGATATTTACATATTTTTATTTCGAGGACTGACTTAGGGGAGAAGATATTTACATATTTTCCAATTGGGTTCAATCTGGATTAAAGGAACACTCAAGCCAAGTTTCCCTTAAACACTGGGTTCTGGTGACGCTTCCCAGGGATCCACACATGGAGCAGCCGAGCATCTCCCAAAAAGATGGCAGATAATGGATGCCTTTACAATGAAGAGGGGAGGGGGTTGTCAGGAAACAACAAGGAGAGATTGACTTTGAACCAAAGTGAGCACCGTACTTGCAGAGAACCACACTGATAGTCCTATTATCAAAAGAGGGGGGGTATTGTCTTGATCTGTAATGTCATGTGTCTGATGTCATACTGACCAATAAATATAGAATAACTGCAATTTTGAAGGTTGAGACAGACATGGTCGATAATATCTCAGCGAGTCCAATAGGAAGAGTTGGGATATTTGTGATAATGTATGTTGAAGCCTTCAGAACAGACATAATGTGTTTAAGGTCAGATTGACCAATTAACTTGAGCATGCGAGTTACAAATTGACCTAATATTTATGTGGATCAAGGTCAGTTCAGTGATCCAGACTTTATCAGTGGCACAAATCAAAGGGAAAAATGTCCAATTTGGCAAAAATTGTTAGTATCAGCATGCATTCATTAATACCAACAATATTCCTCGCTGAGATCAAAGAAAAACGTCCAAACTACTGGTGAAAATTGAGGACATTCCATAAGTTGTAACCCTAGGTTATCTGATATGTCACTATTAATAAACAGAGTTACTTCTCCTTTCCAAATAAAAAATCCCCATAATATTAAATCTGGTATCAGCAAAAATTTATTTCATAATAAAACAAGGGGCAACTTGGTACAAAGTTTCTAAGTCCTTATCAGTAAACAAAACCTATATAACCAAAACAAAGTCGAGAAAAATGACGGGGCAAAAATAAGACTGATAAAAATTCCCTCGTATCCAAATATGGCTACAGTACATATATTTAAATAGCACGTTTCCTATTTACAAAGTTTAATCTTTCTATTTAAATAACATATAAAGTAACGGACAAATATCATTTCTTTTTTGGCACTTCACTTTAAATTCTGGATATCTGATAATCTTTTTTCAATCAAAGAACTATTTAGCATACTAAAGTGTTGATTTTAAATTCAGCCAAGGAACAAGTCTATTTATTCGATCATAATACTTCCTGTCACAGCCTTTCAAACATTAATTCACACACTTTATACTCCTTGTTGATAAGATACCGATTTCCGTCACAATTCAAGATAGATGATGTACAATAAATCAGCTTTTTAATGCAAGTATTATATTTGTATGAAACAGTGAAGGGAAAAAAATTGCATCAAATTCTCCATACGGTTTAACAAACTACCAAGATATTTGAAGTTAAAAGTTCTAATGCACTTGTATTCAGCTGATCTATCATATTTTGTGGATTGACAGACAATAGATGCACATTCCCAATTTTATTCTAATATTATAAGTTTTTACACATTTTATAGGAGTTATTTCCCTTTAAATGTGGGTCAAAGTTCAGCAAATATAACATACATTTTCTCCCATTATCTGTACAAAATTATCCTTAACTTTCAACAATAGTTCAGGTATATCGTGGCAGTCAGTTTTATTAGTGGAGGAAACTGGAGTACCTGGAGAAAACCAACAACTTGTTGTAAGTCACTGAAAAACTTAATCACACAAAGTTGTATCGAGTACATCTCGCCATGAGCGGGATTTGAACTCACAATTTTGGTGGTAATAGGCACTGATTGCACAGGTAGTTGTAAATCCAACTACCATATGATCACGACCACTACGGCCCCATATCTGTCTAAATGAAGTTACTTTAGTTGACACAACCACTAGAGGTACAGCAGTCCCTCTCTTATAAGGTCCCTCTCACCACAGGCCACCTGTCTTATCAGGACAGATTTAAGATGTACTGAGATAGTAAAATACAACTAAACTGTCTCCCTCTTATAAGGTCCCTCTCACCACAGGCCACCTGTCTTATCAGGACAGATTTAAGATGTACTGTGATAGTAAAATACAACTAAACTGTCTCCCTCTGATAAGGTACCCCTCACCACAGGCCACCTGTCTTATCAGGACAGATTTAAGATGTACTGTGATAGTAAAATACAACTAAACTGTCTCCCTCTTATAAGGAAGGTCCCTCTCACAACAGGCCACCTGTCTTATCAGGACAGATTTAAGATGCACAGAGATAGTAAAATACTACTAAACTGTCTCCCTTTTATAAGGTCCCTCTCACCAAAGGCCACCTGTCTTATCAGGTCAGATTTAAGATGTGCTGTGATAGTAAAATACAACTAAACTGTCTCCCTCTTATAAGGAAGGTCCCTCTCACCACAGGCCACCTGTCTTATCAGGTCAGATTTAAGATGTACTGAGATAGTAAAATACAACTAAACTGTCTCCCTCTTATAAGGAAGGTCCCTCTCACCACAGGCCACCTGTCTTATCAGGTCAGATTTAAGATGTACTGTGATAGTAAAATACAACTAAACTGTCTCACTCTTATAAGGTCCCTCTCACCACAGGCCACCTGTCTTATCAGGTCAGATTTAAGATGTACTGAGATAGTAAAATACAACTAAACTGTCTCCCTCTTATAAGGTCCCTCTCACCACAGGCCACCTGTCTTATCAGG
>MJUT01025047.1:220435-253986 GCA_002080005.1 Gigantidas platifrons
GTGTGAGAAATTCCGTCTTTTCACGAGTGGAGCGTAGCAGAACGAGTGGAAAGACGCTGAATTTCTCTCACGAGTGGAAGAAATCTCAGATCTTCAATAAGGACGAGTGCAAGTACCTGTTTCTTCCGTTTCAACTTAAAAACAAAGCATGTCGATTTCATTCATTCATTCGCATGTCAATGTCATGTTTACTACACAAAATATTACAACGCCACGTGCAATGCTGTAAATACACACTCATTTAAAACCGAATTAAATCTATTACGGGAAATCAGTTAAAATTCAGGTAAAATTGATATAAAATTGAAGCTTTTTTAGATCTACTAAGACGACAATTTATATTACTACAGCAGTCGTAGAATTGATTATTGATTATACTCGGCCGATTTGATTTGCTGACAATGCCATGTAAGACAAGGTCATGCGCAGCTGTCTTTATGGCTTGTCTTACATAGAAAACCAAACAAAACAGAAGAAAGGTTTGACTGTACAATAAAGTCTGAAGTTAATGACCAATAAAGTCATGCCTTTGATGATATGGCTTTATCAGCTGATCCAAGCAGATAACATCATATCATCTTGGTGTGATGGGAGGATAATGCCATATCAGCCTGTCCAATATTTTCATATCAATTATAATTGTATCACATTTAGTTCTATGGTGCTTAATATCACTTTCAACAATATTTCAGTTATATCATGGAGGTCAGTTTTATTGGTGGAGGAAACCGGAGCATCTGGAGAAAACCACTGACATGTCGCAAGTCACTGACAAACTTTATCACATATTGTTGTATCGAGTACACCTCACCTGAGAGGGGTTCGAACACACAACTTAAGTGATGATAGGCACTGATTGCACAAGTAGTTGTAAATCCAACTACCATACGATCACGACATTCTATAGAAGATATCAAATGATTGACCCACTATTCATAGTTTTATTAAAAATACTGAATAGTTCAAACCTTGAAAATCTAAACAATTTACATCTTTGTTTTCAGAATCAAAGAACAAGACAAGACAAAGTAATAGTATTGTTAGATATACTTCCTCGTAGAGGACCGAGAGCTTTCAGGCAGTTTATAGATGTCTTAGAAACAGACTATAACTGGATTAAAGAGAAACTTGATGATGAACTGCAGGCACAAGAATGTAAGTACAACTAAAGCTTTCAGGAAGTTTATAGATGTTCTAGAAACAGACTATAACTGGATTAAAGAGAAACTTGATGATGAGCTGCAGGCACATGAATGTAAGTACAACTAAAGCTTTCAGGAAGTTTATAGATGTTCTAGAAACAGACTATAACTGGATAAAAGAGAAACTTGATGATGAACTGCAGGCACAAGAATGTAAGTACAACTAAAGCTTTCAGGAAGTTTATAGATGTTCTAGAAACAGACTATAACAGGATCAAAGAGAAACTTGATGATGAACTGCAGGCACACGAATGAAAGTACAACTAAAGCTTTCAGGAAGTTTATAGACATTCTAGAAAAAGAGAAACTTGATGTTGAACTGCAGGCACAAGAATGTAAGTACAACTAAAGCTTTCAGGAAGTTCATAGATGTTCTAGAAACAGACTATAACTGGATAAAAGAGAAACTTGATGATGAACTGCAGGCACAAGAATGTATGTACAACTAAAGCTTTCAGGAAGTTTATAGACGTTCTAGAAACAGACTATAACTGGACTAAAGAGAAACTTGATGATGAACTGCAGGCACAAGAATGTAAGTACAACTAAAGCTTTCAGGAAGTTAATAGATGTTTTAGAAACAGACTATAACTGGACTAAAGAGAAACTTGATGATGAACTGCAGGCACAAGAATGTATGTACAACTAAAGCTTTCAGGAAGTTTATAGATGTTTTAGAAACAGACTATAACTGGACTAAAGAGAAACTTGATGATGAACTGCAGGCACAAGAATGTAAGTACAACTAAAGCTTTCAGGAAGTTTATAGACGTTCTAGAAACAGACTATAACTGGATAAAAGAGAAACTTGATGATGAGCTGCAGGCACATGAATGTAAGTACAACTAAAGCTTTCTGGAAGTTTATAGATGTTCTAGAAACAGACTATAACTGGATAAAAGAGAAACTTGATGATGAACTGTAGGCAGAAGAATATAAGTACAACTAAAGCTTTCAGGAAGTTTATAGACGTTTTAGAAACAGACTATAACTGGATAAAAGAGAAACTTGATGATGAACTGCAGGCACAAGAATAATAGGTTCTTACACGAATCCCTTTTGAAGATCTGGGATTTCTTCCACGAGTGTGAGAAATTCCGTCTTTTCACGAGTGGAGTGTAGCGGAATGAGTGGAAAGACGCTGAATTTCTCTCACGAGTGGAAGAAATCTCAGATCTTCAATAAGGACGAGTGCAAGTACCTGTTTCTTCCGTTTCAACTTAAAAACAAAGCATTTCGATTTTATTCATTCATTCACATGTCAATGTCATGTTTACTACACAAAATATTACAACGCCATGTGCAATGCAGTAAATACACACTTATTTAAAACTGCATTATATCTATTAGGGGAAATCAATTAAAATTCAGGTAAAATTGATATTTGAAGCTTTTTTAGATCTACTAAGACGACAATTTATATTACTACAGCAGTCGTAGAATTGATTATTGATTATACTCGGCCGATTTGATTGGCTGATAATGCCATGTAAGACAAGGTCACGCACAGCTGTCTTTATGGCTTGTCTTACATAGAAAACCCAACAAAATGGAAGAATGTAATTATATAGCCTCTCTCTTATAATGCCACCCCATTTGGAATTGAGTGAAAATGCAGTTTTACTGACGATGGAGAGCAAACTGTAAAACAAATATTTGCCACGGTCAACATCTCAATTAACGCTGGAAACTCTTCAAATTCAATCCTACATAATGAAAACAATGGAAACATTTATGGCAATTTGTGAGCCTCAGATTTGAATAGCAGGCTGTCCAGCACTTTTTGACAAAAAATAAGGGCGAATTTTAGGGCTAATTTAGGGCTAAAATTAGGAGTTTTATAACTAAATAAGGGCAGTTTTAGACATTTATATGGACTTACCTTCGCAAATTTGACAATAAAGAAACTCACAAAAAATACTTTAAGTACAGGAAGGGCGTCTTCCAGGGTTCCATTGTCTAATCTGAATAAGAACTGCAAACTACATTAAGACACATTTTGTATGAATGCATTTTCAAAATTGCTAGAGTAGAAATATAAAAAAAATAGGAATTGACATGAAAAATTGGTTTTTGCAGTAGGTACCATTTTTTTTTTTTTTAATAACATTGTAGTAAGTAGATACTTTGGATTTCAAGAATTCAGTATGGCGGCACATTGAAAGTAGAACCCTTAACTATGATACGTCAGTTTTGCATTTGACAGTAAAAAGTAGCTAATGGAAACATGAATTAAATATCGTATGGAAGTTGGATTTACAACTACCTATGCAATCAGTATCTATCACCACAAACGTTGTGAGTTCAAATCTTACTCATGGTGAGGTGTACTTGATACAACATTATGTGATAAAGTTTGTCAGTGACTTGCGGCAGGTACTCCGGTTTCCTCCACCAATAAAACTGACTGACATGATATAACTGAAATATTGTTGAAAGTGGCTTTAAACACTATAACCGGAACCCCCCTGATTAGAATTCCTGGCATATATGTTATCATTTAATTTAAATTTCAGATCAGAAGAGAATTCTTGATGCCATTGACGACAGGATGAAATTAAACGGAGATTTCATACGTGACAAAGACTACATCAACAAAATAGTCAGAGAAACAATTCTTCCATTCTTTCTACAGGAATTACATGCATCTCCCTCAGGGAGCCCCTCAAATAAAAATGACCACTCCTTCAAAGACCTTGTAACCAATCATCTGTTGCCATTATTGGGAGGATCTGCTGCGAAGACAAAACTTGAGGCACATCAGGAGGTTTTATTTGAGAAAACTGTCGAAATCATCGATGAATTACGGGATAAATGTTGTCGAACACTTGGATTTTCGTGCGATTCTTGCCAAGACGAGTCTTTACCGTCGTTGATTGAGAAAAAAATGGTCGAACTCAAAGCTGAAATAACAATGTTACGTAGGGATAACAAAAAATCAAAAAAATTGGAAGAAAAATTAACTCCTGAAAATCAAAAGCTGAAAACTGACAATGCAGCTTTGAAAGCTGATGTGAAAAAATTGAAAAGTGATTCTCAAGGATCAAGGAACGAACTGAAAAAGCTAAAAGATGAAGTGCAAAAATACAAAACAGAAAATACCAAGCTTAAGCATGAAGTGAAAATCTTAAAAGAAGCTCTGAACGATGCCGGAGTGGACTTGAGAATATCAACAGATTTTTGTGGAAGCTAACAAAATCATTTATTTTACTCTTCTTTTTTATTGAGCCAAGTACTGAATAGCATATTATTGTGATGGGTGTGAAATTTAATGGATTTGAAAGAAAATTTACTGATTTTTTTTTTTTTTTTGCAATTATCACCAATATTTTGTAACATTCCAGTCAAATATCATTATCTTGAACTCGATTAAGTCATATTCTTGGATATGTTGAAATATGAATATAGCACAGGGTTCACAAAATTCCATATGGGTTTGGTAATCCTAGTGAAAAAAATGTCAGTCCTCATTAAGTTTCTATTGCAAAATACCAATCTTGTGTCAGTCCTTAGCAAAATCTGCCCAAATGTTGCTGGTCATGTCTGATACATTTCGCGAACTCTGATATGGTTCATTCATAGTAATTGATAGCTAAATTTGTCTTGATAACTCAAATACCTGGCAAATTTGAACGTAAATAGTAGATCCTGTTGATTTGGACACAACGAATTACATATAAATTATCATTCTGCTTCCAATCGATTATGATATTTCTCTACCCGATAAAATTGTAACTATTGAGAGTGGGGAAATATCACAATACACTGGTAGCAGGAAGAGAATCTGTTTCTCCAGACAAAAACCAAAAACGTCAAAAATATTTTAAAGTTAATTTCCATTACTGATAGTCGAAAGGAAATTGGTTGGAATTCTCATGCAGAAATTTAACCAGTGTGGTAATTGAAAAATATTACAAAAATTTAATCAACTGGTTAAACATGCTTATAATAGTCGAAAACTGTGTAGATTCTACTAATACTGAGTGAACATATATGTCAAACTGTTCACCCTTCAAAATAACCTGCTGTACATTATCATGAAAACTTGATACTCATAAAAAAAAACAATTATGAGAGAAAAAAAATTGTCTTTAAATGTTTGCACTGGAATTTGAGAAACTTCACCATAAATGACTAATGATTACCAAATATTTTATTAAAATTTCTTCAGAGATTTACATCAATATCAGAATTCATTTTTGAAAGAGAAACCCCATTAAGATTGGTCAAAGAAAACAGAATACCAAAAGTAACATATCAGAGGGGGAGGGTTTGAATCCCATTAATTGGTTTAACCCTGCCATATTATTGTGCCTGTCCCACACCAGGACCTGGATTTCCAACACCATATTATGTTGTAATGTTTTTAGTGTTCAATTGTTGTGGGTGAGTGGCGATTGTTTTTGTTGGTTGACATTGGTGGAATTGTTTACCATCACTGTTTAAACCTTTGTAAACACAACTTCAGAAAAATATGTATGTCATTAACAACTTTACCAAAAAGTCAAACAGACCCAAAAACATACTACATACAGCGCTCTACAATTCATACCAGACCCCACTAGCCCTGGCTAGTAAGGAAACATGTTTTATTTGCCAACAAAAGCATGTTACTTGCCAGATTAATAAAGATACCAATTTATACTATACAACTCCAATATGTACTTATTTTGTGGATAATTATTAATGTCCTGAATGAGACAGAAGATGCTTAGTTGAGGAATGGGCTTTTGCTGATACCATATCGCATATTGAAACATTTTTCATGTTTCAGACTTATACTTAATAAACAAGACTTTCAAGTTTAAACTTTTTCTTTCTGGTAACAAATTTGGTTTTGCTGTTAATATCTGGACCTCCCTTTCTGCAAACATCACAAGACATAACGTTGCTACTGGAATCATAAATGAGCCACAAAAACTCTGACTTCCAGACATCGTAGAATTTATGCATTTCAGCTTTAAAAGTAATTCCCGAATCTTCATCACTATTTTAGCTTCATAATTCTGTCAATGTTGCATCAGATATGCCAGCTTCATGATCAATTGATTCATCCATTTTATTTTTAGGGAAAAATTTTGAATAACGGTTTTGTTTTTAGCTCATCTCTTGGTAGAGTTAAAAGTACGTGATTTAAAACTTTTATGTCTGAGTCAGTTGTGCAGTTTAACATACCGGATAATCAACGTCGGAATTTAAATTGAAAAATACGATCTGTGAGGAAACGAAAATGTTCTGGAAATATCAACTCGCTGTCTGACTGTTAATGCAGAATTTTTACTCACATTTTACAAAAGTAACTCACAAAATAATGCGAGTGTTTTGGTCGCATTGTAGAGCCCTGATATAAGAACCAGTTCCGTACATTTATATTTCATTCCATATCATAGAACTATTGGCTAACCAGATTTACATGGACATAAACAGAAAGCTGTTGAAAAGGTTGAGGTAAAATTAACAAAAAGGGCTCAACAAGTCATCGCCATAGAAACAAAGATGGCGACCATGTAATGTTAAATCCCTGTAGAGAAAGTCAAGGACATACTCATTCATTTACTCAAATTGTCAAGATAGATGGTGATGCACCATCTATCTTGACAATTTGAGTAAATGAATGAGTTGTTGGACATAATTTTGAAAGGGGACCTTCCAAGGACCATCTAGGTCAAGTTTAATTTGGGTAAGTGGTTTCAGAGGAGAAGATTTAAATGTGAAAGCTTACGATGTATGACAGATGGAAGACAGACGCCAAGTGATAGCAAAAGCTAACATGGCCTTTGTGAAATTTATTTATGAAACTAGAGGCTCAGTTGTTATTTTGTTTTGGGCAAACTTTATACAGAACCTCCTATAGGTGCTTCCTACCAAATTTCAATTAATTTGGCCAAATGGCTTTTGGAGAAGATTTTTTAAATTGGTCATTCACAAACAAGATCTGCCTATGGTGGCCATATTAATTGCATGAATGGCACGAAACATGGAAATTTTGCACTGGATCTCCCATAGATCATTCCTACAAAGTAACAATTCATTGTGCCTCCTAGTTTCAGTGAAGATTTTTAAAATTTCCGCCAATCAGAAATAAGAAATGCCTAAAACAACCATGTTTTTTGTCCAATCGAGATGAATTGAGGAAATCTTATAGGGGACCTTCCATAGATGATTCCTGTAAAATGTTGTTTTATTTGGTCTAAAGGTTTCAGAGGAAATTTTTAGAAATCGAGCAACCAGAAACAAATATTGCCTATGGTGGCTATGTATGTTAACAGATGGGACGAAATGAGCAATTATAGAGAACTTTTCATAGATGCTTCCTATCAAGTTTTGGTTCATTTGGCCAAGTGGTTTTCAGAGGAGACAATTATTAGAAATTGATCAACCAGAAACAAGAAATGCCTATGGCGCAAACATTACATTCAGACACAAATTAAAGTAAAGGAACAGTTTGTAGTAAGAAAGGATATAGATGTGTATGAACATGAGAGTTTATCCAACATTAGACTTAGACACAGATTAAAGTAAAGGAACATCATTCTTATTGCTGTTCTGCATTTCACTGTTGCAGTAGGGTTTTCATAATGGAGTACAACTCATACCCTAAAACGATCCAGCAATCATATGTTTTTGAGTACTAATAAAGGAGGTCAAATAAACTTCAATGTTATTTTAGTCATGCGTCTAATAAAGCTTCTCTGATACCTCACGAAGAGAAACGGCAAGAAACGGCAACAGCATTAAGCAGTGATTTGATTGAGAACACCCTTGAAAATTATTAGAATGCTCTTTTCGGCAGTTGTTATAGATTGTTTGACATTGAACGATTATATGTACATTTTCTGTAAATATAAAATTAATTTACACTTGCTGTGAAACTGACCAGAAAAGCTCACCAGAGGCATACATTTACTTCTATTTCAAAAGCTCGTACAAATAAATTTCAAATTTTCTGACAATGTATATATGTATAGCGTATATATTCATAGATGTTTTTTTAAGAAGACAACAAAATAAAAAGCAAATGCTGATTTCTATTTTGCCCTTTAAATCTCTATAATTAAAAAATGTGTTTCGTCTTTTTAAAACAAGGAGGTTTTTTGAAAATAAGTATTTGTCCTTTTTTAACATCAACTTTTGCTATTTAGGTTAATCATACATATAAAACCCTTTTATTTCAGTTCCTTGTAATGAAACAATAGAAGATGGCACACCCCTTTACAAATATAATATAAATAAAGATATAAAGTGTTACGTTTCGGTGCCCACTTTGATATTTGAAACAAAAGGTTCGGTAAAGATAGTAATCTACTACCTGGTTTTGAACATGTGAGAAATATATACAAGTGACGCTTGGTAATGATGACTAATCCATGTAGTAATTCTTAAAAATTACTGGTAGAGTGCATTTTTTAACATGTACAGAAATAAATAAAATGCTGATGGAATTAAAATCCAAAACGAAAACTTAAAATATAAAATTCATAATAATTGCTTATATTCTTGGAAGTATTCAAATCAATTGGGATCTTAAATTTTTTTCAAAAATAATTCAATGACCCAGGTTCCAACTAAATAAAACAAGGGTATAAATGCAGAATGGAAAGTGTCAAAATTTTAGTCTCGACTTTGACTTCCTTCTTTCGCCCCTGACCATGTGTATAAATTTCAAGTGATTTGCTAAAGGGGAACTTACGTTATTGAGTGGAAACCACATGTGTGACGTAATGACAAACAGACATACAGATATGGGTTAAACTTGATGTGCTTGTCGACTAATGGCGGGGATATGAAAAAAATAATAAAAAAATTGACATTTCTCTGCACAAAGAAACGAGTAGGGGGCGTTAGGGTTATGGTGTTCAAAGCCATTTTAACAATATTTCAAATATATTGTGGTGGTCAGTTTCATTGGTGGAGGAAACCTGATTACTAAGAGGAAACCATCGATCTTCCACAAGTCACTGACAAAGTTTTTCTTAAGAAACAAGTAAAAGTTACCAACAAAACAATATGGTGAAAATCTTAGCACAATATAAGTACTTCATTATAAGAGTTATATGGGAAATGTAGTAAAGTCTTTCTTTTACCCATAAACTAAAAAATAGTACTAAGAAGATTAAGTTATTATAATTTTAACTGCCAAATAAAATTTCCCGTACTATTTTGACCGGGTTCTAATTTTTAAATTAAATGCTACGTCAAGGTTATAAAAACAAAGTACATTGGACGTATACATATATTAAGATCATTAGTATTTTAAACGGGGTCGTAATTCATAGCACCTGAATCAGTTATATAGAATTAGTCCAAAATCTGAATTGGTTTTTAAATATATATATATATATATGCAGATAAGACATTGTGACCCAATCATATGTATGGGGTCAGTGATACTATTGTGGAGAGTCACTGATCAGCCGGAAAAAGAAAATGACAGTGATCATGTCATACTGATCTTTAATTATGATAATAAGGTTCCAAAAGGGTTAAAAATAATTTAAATTATTAAAATCATATAAAGAAATTAAAAAGTGTGATTAAATGTTTTTTTTCCCTTCAAGTGAGCAGTATGTATGACATGTTATATATATAAACATTTATGAGATTAGCAAAATAACCGCATTCAACAAGAGCAACAATCAATTCAAATATAAATATATACCGTCTTAAACTACAAATGTAGGGAAGTATGACTTACAACAAGGAAATAACCACATTCAACAAGGGCTATAACCCTCTATACAAGGACAATAACCATTTACAACAACGGCAATAACCTCTTACAACAACGGCAATAGCATCTCTCAACAATATGTCAATAAATGTTATACATATGGGCAATAATGAACTACAAAGAAATGACCACTTTGAACAAGGACTATAACCACTTACAACAGTAATAACCATTTATAACTAGAAAATTGAATGCCCCCGTCTCAACCTTATCCACCTTAACACCCCCCCCCGTCATCCCAATTCCAATTTACTACCTTAACTTTTGGCTTGGTTCTGAGGAATGTGTAGGGGTATAATGCAAAGAAAACGTCTTGAAGTGCCAAAATGGATTTTCAATATAACTTAATTTGAAGGAATGGTATATTATTCATCGGGTATGATGTAGAAAACTTTTGCATAGACTTTAAAAGGGGTTTGTGTCTGTAAGACACATACAATGCCCCCGCGGTTATAATTGCAAAAGAGTAAACCAATATTTTGCTTATTCAGCATCAAGCAGAAATGACTGAAATAAATGAATCTGTACCTAACAATGTGATGTTCGATTGATGGATTGATTGAATGGGGTTTAATATCATTTTCAGCAGTATTTCAGCCATATCGTGGCGGAGGAAGCCGGAGTGCCCGGAGGGACCCGCAAGTATAAGGAGCGTTGTTTACACGTTAACAAAATCTGTCCAAGTTCATGCATCCATAATTTTGTAAAAAATTGTTGAAAGTCAAAATCCATAAAACATGCACACCTTCAGCAGTGTAGGTACTAACTGTCTACAAAATATAAAAGGTCTAGCTCAAAAACTGTAGGAGTTAGCCAGACAAACCATATATGGATTTAACAAAATCTGTCCAAGTTCATGCATCCATAATTTTGCAAAAAATTGTTGAAAGTCAAAATACATAAAATATGTACACCTTCAGTGTAAGTACTAACTGTCTACAAAATATAAAAGGTCTAGCTCAAAAACTGTAGGAGTTAGCCGGACAAACCATATATCCTATATGGGGACATAAATGAAAAGTCCAACTACCTGTCATTTTGAGAATATTTGATGAAAATCAAAATCATATGGACATGCACACCTCCATGATGTGTATACACATCCTACAAAATATTAAAGCTGTAGCTCCAAAACTGTAGGAGGAGTTAGTGGGACAAACTATGCATACTATAGTGTGACGAACGGAAGGACGGACGGACGGAGGTAAAACAATATGCCCCCCGACTAATAGTCCCGGGGGCATAACAATGGTAAATAACCACTTACAATAAGAGTAATAACCATACACAAGGGAAATAACTGCTTTAAATATGGGAAATAATTAATTGCAAAGAAATAATCACTTTCAACCAGAGTAATAACCACTTATAATGGCAAATATAGCCATAATAAATACTTATTAAAAGGACAATATCCAATTGAACCAAGGAAATAGCCACATTCAACAAGGACAATATCCACATACGACAAGGGCAATAACTACATACAACAAGGGCAATAACTACATACAACAAGCAAATAACCAATTTCAACAAGGATAATGACCACTTTCAACAAAATATTTAACAAATTTGAAGGGACTATTAACAAATAATAGGGTTAGGGTTATGGTGTTTAATGCCACTTCCAACAATATTTCAGTTATATCGTGGCGGTCAGTTTTATTGGTAGAGAAAACCAGATTGCCCTGAGAAAACCACTGACCTGCCGCAAGTCACTGACAAACTTTATCACATAATGTTTTATCAAGTACACCTTGACATGAGTAGGATTCAAACTCACGTTAGTGGTGATAGGCGCTGATTACATAGGTTGTTGTAAATCCAACTACCATATGATCATGACCACGACGGCCTCCTCAACCTCGTAAATAACACTGCACTACATTAGCATTAATTGTCATTTATTTTTTCCAATTAAGATAAAAAATACATGCATATTCTTCCTGCAATATTTACATATAAAAGTTTTAGTAAGAATACAGATTTTTGGTATGTAGGACAATGCTAATATCTGAATTAATTACAAAATGTGTGTATTTCATTTTGAAAAGTTCAATTTGTTAACTATTAGGTTTTAACTGGGAGCTGTGTATGCTAAATTAAAACACTGAACATGAGTTGTATTCATTTCTATTCATAAAATTCTAACTCATATTTCAGTTTTTCTCCTCCCAGTAAAATTCGAACACATATTTGGGTTTTCCACCACCCAGTAAAAATTTAACTCACACCCAATAAAAATTTAACACACATTTGAGTTTTCCAACACCTCGTAAAATTCGAACACATATTTCTTTTTTCTATCACCCAGTAAAATTTTAATGCATATTTGAGTTTTCCACCTCTGAGTAAAATTCTAACTCATATTTGAGTTTTCCATCTCCCAATCAAGATGTCAAATTTGTTTTTCTTATCTCAATTCTCCAATTTAAACAACAAACAAAAATTGAAAAAAAAATCAATCAAATATGAGATTACCCTCAAGGAACCTCAAAGTTGAAACAATTGTTTTTAAATTAGAATGTTCTGTTCATGACACACGATTGTATTGTGATCTACTGTTGTAGAACTTTCTCTTTGACCAATGATAGTTCTGATTTACAGTTAGAATTCCTATTAGTAGGCAGTTTATACAGTCATAGGACAGGAGGGGACCTTATTTTCATTTCCACTTTTTCCAACATTTTGGATAATTTGGATGCAGGTAAGAAAATAACATGAAAATAATTGGGTTTTTTTCTGACCGGTTGGTTTAGTTGGTTTATGGTGTTTAATGCCACTTTCTACAATATTTCAGTTATATTGTGGTGGACAGTTTCATTGGTAGATGAAACTGGAGTACTCAGAGAAAACTACCCACCTGTCGCAAGTCACTGACAAACTATATCACATAATGTTGTATCAAGTACACCTCACCATGAACAGGGTTCAAACTCACAACTTTAGTGGTGATAGGTACTGATTGCTCAGGTAGTTGTAAATCCAACCACCATACGATCACAACAACGACAGCCCTACTATTTTCTGACAGACCTGGCTCTACCAAAAATTTGTATAAGGGTTTTATATTTTTTATCATTTTTTTCTAACAAAAATTTTAGCTTTTTTTTAACATTTTTGTCAGGGTTTTAAATATATTTTTTAATTCTATCATGTTTTTTATACACGAAAGTGTCTTTTTCTTTTTTGAATCTTTGAAGAAGAAAAAAAGATTGCTCATCTACCTACCAATATCTCAAATTGTGGGCATAGAAACAACAACCCAACTATTTTTTAAGCATGACCCAATGAAGAATTAAAATTAATGGAAATCTTGATAGATGACTGTGACTTTCCAACCACTGACTCATAAAAAACAACAATGGTAAAAGAAAGGTTTAAAATTGATATCTGTGAATGAGTTTTATGGTCTGAGATAAATTGGTGTTATTTTTTTTTTTCTTCAGAAAAGATGGACCCAAATCAAGTACGAGCACTTCACAACTGCCACAGTGACCTCTTACGTGACCTTGAAGTTGATAGGTCATTCCTCCTGTCCCTATATATAGATAATATTATCACAGAAGAACAAAAGAATGAAATAATGGTAAATTCTTAAAAAATATTGTAAATTACTTGCTGATTAAAAAAGTGTTTTATTGTATAAAGATGATATTTAAATTATCTTTAGACGTTGCGCTGTCGTGAGCTAAAAGGAGACAGAAATCGGGAAAACAGTTTCCTATCCAGAATAAAATTTGTCAATGTCCATCTCAACCAGAGGCTCGCCTGTGGCTGCTTCAATCACATGGTTATAAATTACCTGTTTGCTATTTAATATCATTTGGGTACAGTATGGATTCAATCATGTTGCAGGGTTTTCAATATTTTTATGTGTACCAGTACTTCATTATTTACAGGCGGTACTTTTTCTTAGAATTTGGACATTTTTCATGACTCTTATGTCTTTGAAATTAGGAGGTACCAAAGACCATTTTAAGTGGTTAAAAGTACCTGCTAATGCCCCTTACTCTAAGACCTGAGTTGGTGGTTTCAGAGGAAATATTTCAATATTTTCCCATGGGTGTCATTTTTCTACAGAGAAAACTAATCTTTAATTATAATTCACCATAATACATTAAAATTGTACCATACCAGGAACATTACGGTCATGTTTTTTCTTCTTCAAATGGTTCATTGGTTGTCATGCCGACAAATGTTTATTTTTATGTCGTCCTCCATTTTGTGATAGTATGTGGTCTTTTTGAGTAGAAGCGAATGTGTGTAAAAAAATTATTTTATTGTTTTTTGAAAAGAAGGTTTAAACAGAGAAAGTCAACCAATATCAACAAAACATACAATCAATTAATGTTTGTTTATATTTGTATTTTCCTTCGAGATCCAATTATGATCAAGAGGGGGAGTCTTGGGATCTCATTAATTAGCTTCCGTCCAAAGACAAGACCTGCATTTCCTTAGTCTTATGTTGTGGTTTTTTTCTGTTTACTTGGTTGAGATAAAAGTTGGTTCTTTTTTTTGTTGTTGGTGGAATTATTTTACCATCACTGTTAAATCTTTCTTTTCTTAAAGAGATTTTCTCTTCTCCCATTATTATGGTGTTTTAACCCTGCTGAACCAGTGGTGGAAAAATCTGTAATCCTCTAGAGGATTAAAATGTCTCGTGCTTTTCCCCAAATTTGACTTGTTTGACTCGTTTGACGGCTTTTGAAATAATGTTCGTGTTAAATAATGGGAGAAACAAATTCTCCTTCAGTTGCCCATGTGGGTTACGATATTTCTCCACTCTCGAGAGTAAATTAAAAATTTTAACCACTCGCCTAACGGCTTGTGGTTAACATTTTTAATTTAACTCTCTGGAATGGAGAAATATCGTAACCCACGGGCAACTGAAGGAGAATCTATATTTAATCCCTCCCCCTAGTGTCCTGACATTTCCCTGTCTTGAATAGCTGTCTGTAAATCTTAACACTTGAAGTAGATCCCATTTCAGATAAGTTAGTACTACATGTTCCACGAAAAAAAAAAAAGTTTTTTGATCCAGAACAAAAACATTGCATTCAAAAATTTAAATACCTGTGCTCAATGATACAAGAATTAAATCTAGCAATACAACAAGTGGTTCATACATATATCCATATGCAGTATTTGAGTTCTAGTAATAATATTTTACATGAAATATTGTAACGTCAATCAACAATCCAAACAAGAGGCTCACATGGGCATGAATTCACTAACCTGGTTATCTATATACTGTTTGGGTTAAAGCTTTGGGTCTGTACTTTCAGAGATAAAAAATTGTCTATGTTTTATATCGGAACAAGATAAAATTAGAAATCTTTGTAGAGGGTTTCACTTACATCATTTGTAGTAAATAAATTGACCGGTAGATTCAGATAAGATAAGTATTAAAGTTTCAGCCAATAAGACACAAAAATTGCCCTGGCGGTCAGGTGTTTTTGTCAGTTCAAGACAGAATGAGGAATCCTTGTAGAGGACCTCAAATACATCATTTGTATATCATTAAACTGTATGTGTATGTATAGATTCTCCACCTACTTCCAGTCGATTACCATATTTCTCCACTCGCGATAGTTAATTGATATTTCTCCCATTATTACGACGTTTTAACCCCGCTGAACCAGTGGTGGAAAAATCTGTAATCCTCTAGAGGATTAAAATGTCTCGTGCATTTCCCCGCATTAATTTCAAATTTTGAAATAAAGTTTGTGTTAAATAATGGGAGAAACAAATTCTCCTTCAGTTGCGCATGTGGGTTACGAGAAATATCATAACCCACGGGCAACTGAAGGAGATCCTATATTTCTCCACTCGAGAGTGGAGAAATATCGTAATCCAACTGGTAGAAAGGAGAATCTATTTCTCCTATGATAAAAATGTCAAAAATATATTTTACTTGTTAATTTCTGTCATTATTAACCCTCATAAGGAAATTGGCAGGAATTATCACATAGAAATTCAACCACTATGGTGAACAAAAATATAACAAAAAATTTAACCAATTGGTCAAAAAATAAGCATGCTAAAAAAATAAGAGAAATAGTGTTTTTATATATTTCTCTACGATATCATACAACTTAAGTGATCCTTTTAATTTTCACAGGAGGAGAAAATCAGACGAGCAAAATGTGCCAAATTGTTAGAAATTATCCCTCGGAGGGGTCCACAATGCTTCCCGAATTTTGTTTCCAAAGTACGTAAAGATTACTCTTGGATTGCTGAAAAACTTGACAAAGAACTGACCAAAGAACGCAAAAATTTACCGAAAGACGTGAATGACAAATTGACGCAAGTCATCAACCATGAAATATGTCCGTTGGTTTATGGTTGCGAGAGAAACATTATAACACCGGCCAATAATCATCCAGGACAGTCTGTTGGTCGACTCTCCGAGCTCATGTCATCGTTGAAATTTCGGAGTTTGAGGGCTTTGGAAATGTCGTGCAAGGATACAAGTATTGCCGAAGTCTCTCTTCCAGGATTAATTTCAAGAAAAGTTCAATCGATGCATGATGATGTCAATGAAATGAAAACAGATCTGAAAGCCGAGAAAAAGAAGACGCAAAATACAAAATGGACAGATGACAAGAAAGTTTCGAAAGAAACTATGAAATTGAAAAAAGATCTCAATAAACAGAAAGAATCCAACAAGAAACTTGAGTCAGGGATTAAAAATAGGGAAAAGCAAATCAGCCATCTCCAAAATTCAAACTTGCAGCTCGAGAAAGAAAATTTAGACTTGAAAGCACGATTGGAAGAGCTGGACAAACCTATGTCTCAGAAATACAAAAGATCAGCTACTACACAGGCAACACAAGGAGTTACAACAATATCAGAACTTTTTCACTAAAAACCATCATCTGATGTCAATATATGTCGTAAATTTGATTTTTAGTCCATTTGGATATTTCAGAGTAAAATCATTGGTCCATTTTGGATATTTTAGAGTAAAATCATTGGTCCATTTGGATATTTCAGAGTAAAATCATTGGTCCATTTGGATATTTCAGAGTAAAATCATTGGTCCATTTGGATATTTCAGAGTAAAATCATTGGTCCATTTGGATATTTTAGAGTAAAATCATTGGTCCATTTGGATATTTCAGTGTAAACTCATTGGTCCATTTGGATATTTCAGAGTAAAATCATTGGTCCATTTGGATATTTCAGAGTAAACTCATCTGTCCATTTGGATATTTCAGAGTAAAATCATCGGAAGGTCTTGTATAGTTTTATAAGCTCTCTCATCATTTACCATGCTTTTGCCTAGTTTGACCTGCTAGCTTATCATATGACAAGTTCTTGTACTGTTTGACTCTTGAATTGTTTGACAAATCTTAAATACTTTGACAAGCTCTTGTATTGCTTGACATGCTCTTTTATTGTTTGACAAACTTTTGTATTACTTGACAAGCTCTTGTACTGTTTGACAAAGATCATGTATTGCTTGACAAGCTCTTGTACTGTTTGACAAGTTCTTGTAGTTTGACAAGCTCTTGTATTGCTTGACAAGCTCTTGTACTGTTTGACAAGCTCTTGTACTGTTTGACAAGTTCTTGTAGTTTGACAAGCTCTTGTACTGTTTGACAAGCTCTTGTACTGTTTGACAGACTCTTGTAGTTTGACAAGCTCTTGTACTGTTTGACAAGCTCTTGTAGTTTGACAGACTCTTGTAGTTTGACAAGCTCTTGTACTGCTTGATAAGCTCTTGTACTGTTTGACAAGCTCTTGTACTGTTTGACAGACTCTTGTACTGTTTGACAAGCTCTTGTATTGCTTGACAAGCTCTTGTACTGTTTGACAAGCTCTTGTAGTTTGACAAGCTCTTGTACTGTTTGACAAGCTCTTGCACTGTTTGACAAGCTCTTGTATGACTTGACAAGCTCTTGTACTGTTTGACAAAGATCATGTATTGCTTGACAAGCTCTTGTACTGTTTGACAAGCTCTTGTAGTTTGACAAGCTCTTGTATTGCTTGACAAGCTCTTGTACTGTTTGACAAGCTCTTGCACTGTTTGACAAGCTCTTGTATGACTTGACAAGCTCTTGTACTGTTTGACAAAGATCATGTATTGCTTGACAAGCTCTTGTACTGTTTGACAAGCTCTTGTACTGCTTGACAAGCTCTTGTACTGCTTGACAAGCTCGTGTACTGTTTGACAAGCTCTTGTACTGTTTGACAAGCTCTTGTACTCTTGTACTGTTTGACAAGCTCTTGTACTGTTTGACAAGCTCTTGTACTGTTTGACAAGCTCTTGTATGACTTGACAAGCTCTTGTACTGCTTGACAAGCTCTTGTACTGTTTGACAAGCTCTTGTACTGTTTGACAAGCTCTTGTACTGTTTGACAAGCTCTTGTAGTTTGACAAGCTCTTGTACTGTTTGACAAGCTCTTGTACTATTTGACAAGCTATTGTACTGCTTGACAAGCTATTGTACTGCTTGACAAGTTCTTATATTGATTGACAAAATATTGTATTGCTCAACAAGCTGAAAAGTTCTACATTAAATTGTACTGTTAATGTTGAAATCACATTACATTATAAATATCATAACATAATTTGTAAAAACATGAATTTCTCAGGCCAGCCTTAAATATATGTTTGTTTCCCATTTCCGACCCTATGATAATAGGCTTCAGTAGGTAGGTAGGTAAATAATTTTTTTTGGGTTTGAGTGAGTGAGTAAGTGAGTGATTGTTTCTTAATGCCAACTCAGCAATTTTTCAGCTATATCATGGCGAGAACAAGTTAATTTTCAATGAGATGATGATGAGGTCCGCTTTGTTCTAGACCAACATGCTGAGTTGGATTTTTATAGTACTAGCTCACTGAAACAACAGTCCGTGGGTAGACATGTCGCTCCGCTCAGACACATTACTCTGATTCCGAGTCGACCCGTATTTGGTCTTTCTCCTTAATGCTGCCTGCTTAGTGGAGAAACAACAAATACCAATGTTATAGTCTTTGGCTTCACCCAACCAGGGCTCGAACCCACGATCTACCACACCCTGACTCGAGGCGAGACATGCCAACCATTACGCCACCAATGCGGTAATTTTGTGTTTGAAATCAAGATGTTTTTTTTTATATAGCATAAATATGCATATTGTAAGAAATACTTCAACCTTGTTTTAATTAATGTTAAATAAAAGAGAATACTCAGTGGATCACAAAGTTTTATTAGAATGGATTCTTTTTGGTTCCTGCTTTCAACTGTTTTTGCAGGCCATTACAAACAGACAAAACAATTTTTATTGGTGGAGGAAACAGCAGTATCTGGAGAAAATCAACAACCTGTCACAAGTCACTGACAAACTTTATCACAAAATGTTGCATTGAGTACAATTTGCCATGAACGGGATTCGAGCTCACAACTTTAGTGGTCATAGGCATTAATTGCATAGGTAGTTGTAAATCCAACCACCATACGATCTCGACCACTATGGTCCCCATAGTCTGACTCAACCCTGGATAATTCTTTAATATCCATACTACGTCAATTAAGAATTAAAGGTTTTAATTAAGGCTTACACCTTGGAAAACCCCAGTATTAATATCGTTATATAAGGTGTACAATCAGAAAGTTGCCAACGGACAATAGTATTACTAATCTACTATAAAAAGTGGGATATTTAAATCCTAGATCTACCTGTATTACGAGGCAGGAGATATTGACTCACCTGTAATATTACCTATAGATACTTCAAAAGTTTCAAAGTATTTGTGACAGGTAAAAAAAAAAGTATCTGTTTCTTCAATATTTAAACTTGTTGATAAAACACAACTACATTGGAATATTTTAAAAGACATTGAGTGTCTGTGGAATGTCTTATATTTAACAGTAAGTTCTTCATTTTTGCAAAAATTTTGTTAACATCTGTAATCTTAAATTATACATTTTCGTTTTTATTTATTAATTTCTATTTTTAAAAATTGAAAATTTTACTAAACTGGATCATCAGTATTTCACTTAAAAAAAGAATCTGTTTTTATTTTTCAAATTTAAACTATTTTCAAAATATGTAATTTTTTTTTTGTAGTTATTAAATTTTCAACAAAAAAAAAAGTTTTGAATTCCTTACTAAAATATATAATGTATCATCAATTTCTCACTTTTTTATATTTTATTTTTTGAAAATAAAAAAAAAGTCACTTGTAACATTAATTAACATCATTTCTAATTTTAGATATTACCCAATTGCTTATATCTATATAGGTAACAATTGATTACCAGGTAAAAAATTCTCATACTTGTAATTCTGCTTCAATCATATCCATACATTTATTGCAATATTCAATAATTATTTATGATTTGCACAATTTCCCTTTGATCTTTACACACAACTGTCATCTATTATCAAGATTATTAACATGATATTGTTGTTTTCTAATGTGATGTTATAATGATCTCAATAAGGCCAAAAGAAAAAATATGTGTGTTTACGGTCACATGTAAAAAAAAAATCTAGGGTCGGACGGTCGGCATTAATTTTTTTTTTTACTATCGGCAAAACTGGAAATAGTCGTTCCCGGTATTTCATTTTCGAAATTTCAGGTAAGCCGTCATTTGTTGAAGCTGTTATATGACGAGTTACGCAGTTTTTCTACCTTCTTTGCTCTCAATTTCGACAAAAAACTAGCAGTTGAATATATAAAACATTGCTGCTGATTAAACAACAAAAATGGTTATCAGAATTCTGTGTAAAAATTGATAAGGTCGCTAGCAAAAATTAGGGTCGAATAATTGCAGATAAAAAAGGTTAGGGTCGGCGGCTGAAAAATAGGGTCGGTCGTAAACACACATATTTTCTTTTTTAGCCTAAACATACTATCGTTGATAAGTTTTGCTCGAAATGAACTTCTCATGGCATCTCACATGTCTGGCTTCCCCTTTGATGTAAGATTGCTCTGAGAAATCAATTCTTGCAAGACAAATCAACAATATTATACTATTTTCTTTAATATAAAAAATAATCTTATTTTTCAAATAGGAGAACAATGCACACATAAAATTTTAAAATATAAAAATAATCTTGATCAGGTTTAAAGTCAAAAGATTGGACAGCCAAATGATTTAAAAGTTTTTGATTGATTGATTTGATTGATTTTTGGTGTTTAACGCCACTTTCAACAATATTTCAGCTACATCATGGTGACCAGTTTTAGTGTTGGAGGAAGTTTTTGACAACTAGAAAGTAAAAGGGATAGCCAAAATCAGCTAAGGTTGCCTATGTCCGAGTGAGATGTACCGTAGTTTTAATAAATAATTACATAATATTTTTAAGTCTTAAACATTGTTATGTCAAAGTCAAAGGATCAACAAGTAGTATGTACTATAATCAGAGGCCCACCTGGTTATACATAGTTTGTGTTTAACCAGAGGTCCACCTGGTTATACATACAGTTTGTTTAACCAGAGGTTCACCTGGTTATACATAGTTTGTGTTTAATCAGAGACCCACCTGGTTATACAGAGTTTGTGTTTAACCAGAGGTCCACCTGGTTATACATAGTTTGTGCTTAACCAGAGGTCCACCTGGTCATACATACACAGTTTGTGTTTAACCAGAGGTTCACCTGGTTATACATACAGTTTGTGTTTAACTAGAGCTCCACCTGGTTATACATACACAGTTTCTGTTTAAAAAGAGGTTCACCTGGTTATACATAGTTTGTGCTTAACCAGAGGTCCACCTGGTTATACATACACAGTTTGTGTTTAACCAGAGGTTCACCTGGTTATACATACACAGTTTGTGTTTAACTAGAGGTTCACCTGGTTATACATACACAGTTTCTGTTTAACCAGAGGCTCACCTGGTCATACATACAGAGTTTGTGCTTAACCAGAGGTCCACCTGGTCATAGTGTTTGTGTTTAACCAGAGGTCCACCTGGTTATACATACAGAGTTTGTGTTTAAATTAACTCTAGATGTTAGGGTCAAGGTGCTCAACAATATTTCATTTATATCTTGGCAGTCAGTTTTATTGGTGACGTAAACCGGAGTACCCAGAGAAAACCGCCGACCTGCTGTAAGTCACTGACAAACTTTATCACATAATCATTATGATAATGTTGTATCGAGTACAACTCACCATGAGTAGGATTAGAACTCACAACTTAGTGGTAAACTGAACTGATTGCACAGTAAATTGTAAATCAAACTATCATAGGATCACTACCAAGATGTGTGTACATTCTACACAAGTTTCAAAGATCTGCATTCTCATCATAAACAAGGATATCTTCAATATGTTACAAGAAGATTCCAATAATTCACCTGGATGTATTAAGTCTTCTTCAATATGCAGGTCTTTCAATAAGGGGTGCTACCAGGTACTTTTACCCACTTAAAATGGTCATTTTAAAGAGTGCTGCACAAGATATTCATGAAAAATTTTCAAATTTTTAGAAAAATTGCCTGTAAATAGTGAAGTACTGGTACACTTGAAAATATGATCAGTGGTTTCAAACCATTTCAAATATTATCAGTGGTTTCAAACAACTTCAAATATGATCAATGGCTTCAAACAACTTCAAATATGATCAGTGGTTTCAAACAACTTCACATATGATCAGTGGTTTCAAACAACATCAAATATGATCTAATCAGTGGTTTCAAACAACTGCAAATATGATCAGTGGTTTCAAACAACTTTAAATATGATCAGTGGTTTCAAACAACTTTAAATATGATCAGTGGTTTCAAACCATTTTCAAATATGATCAGTGATTTCAAACAACTTCAAATGAGCAGTGGTTTCAAACAAGAAAATGTTTCTCATTGCTAGGCAACAACATATATAATGTTGATCTAGTTCTAGCAGAAAATTCTGAAAATCCCCAAAAATTGCTTACAACAATGAAGATAAAAAAAATATTTTGTACCTTTTCTACATAACTTCAATACAAAATATATTTCTCTAAAAGAGAATGAGTTGAAGTAAGGAAGGGTTTTCAATGACGTCCCCTCTTTAGTGAGTTCCACATTGATAATACTTCTTAATCAATCATATATAAAAGGTATATATAAAAATAAGGGAAAGGATGTGTCAACCAGGTCAACAACTTTTGACTGACACTAAAAATGTTGGAGAATTGGGTAGGGAGGAAACATTTTGTCTTTTATATTGACTACAATCCGCCTATTCTTTTACACAATCCACAAATGAGGTCTTTAGCGAGCAAGAAGTATTGGCACTCTCCAAACTCGTTGGTGACTATGATCCACAGTCAGTTTTTCCATACTATAACTTGACAACACCCATTGAGAGTGCACCACTTATCCGACACTTTGGGACACTAAGCAGTTCCGTGGGTTTGAGCCCTAGGGAGCTTTACCAGTACCCAGCCCAGCAATACAGATGGCATTAATAGTGAACAAAAAGCCAACATGTTAACAGACAACAGACAATGACTGACAACAATACAAATATAAACTACATGTCAGGGACAAAACTGGGTATTTTTGCCAAAGATGCTAGCTGGGCTCCCTAAAACAACAATTTTAGTAGACCATCAATATTTCTTGAGGCATATGAAATATTCAAAATTTTAGTAGCCAGCTGGGCTACTGTCTGCAAAATTTAAGTAGCCCAGGTCAAATTTGAGTGTTCTTTTGCTACTGGGCTCGAGTAAAGTTTATAAAATGTATTTAATAAATTTTTATTCATCTTTTTAATAGGGATGGATCCAAAGCAACAACGAGCATTAAATAATTGCCATCGAGATATCTTACGTGATCTAGATATCGACAAGCAATTCTTACTGGGTCTATATATAGAAAACCTTATTACAGAAGCTCAAAGTAAAGAGATTGAGGTAAGCAAGCTCAGAAACATTTCTTCAAAATCCATAGACATTAATTTATCGGCAAATTGGACATTTTCCCTTTGATGTGTGCAGCTGATAAAGTCTGGATCACTGGACTGACCTTGATCCACAAAAATATTAGGTCAGTTTGTAACTCGCATGCACCAGTTTATTGGTCAATCTGACGTAAAACACATTATGACTTCACAGATAAAAACAATAACATCAGTTCTGAAGGTCTTAACAGACATTATCACAAATATCACAATTCGTCCTATCAGACTCGCTGGATTATTAGCGATAATGTCTGATCAGTCTTTTTTTCGTGAAACAAATCTTTCCTTCATTACCACCTGTAAATGTGACTAATCATCTCCAGGTAAGTAACAGAAACATATAATAATTCTATTAGCCTTTTAAATTAGAACGTGACTGTTATCTTTAATTCCTTACGCCATTGTCATATCATATCATGAAATATTTAATCTATGACTGGCAATTATCATTACAATAAACATATCAAAAGTTGTTAATCTATCGACTGTCTAAATATTATTTAAATAACCTCGTCTTTTAAAATTATACAAAAGATTCTTTATACCAGTAAAATGTATCAGTTTTAAATGGTTTACATACGCTTGAAGTCTCTACCAAACTTTTCAATTAACTAGGCGAAACATATTTTGAGCAACAATTCTAACGGGGTTCTTTATACCAGTAACATGTGTATCAGTTTTAAATGGTTTACATAAGCTTGAAGTCTCTACCAAACTTTTCAATTAACTAGGAGAAACATATTTTGAGTGACAATTCTTACGGCTACCCATCTTTTCAATTAACTAGGTGTAACATACCAGAGGGTGGTGGGGTGGAGGGTATATTTTGAACTACAATTTTAACGGCTACTAATCTTTTTTTCAATTGAAACGAAGGCGAAACATGTTTTGAGTGACAATTCTAACATGTATATGTACACGTTTATTTATCATATGCGAATAAAACATTGCATTCTCTACCAAACTTTTCAATTAACTAGGTGAAACATATTTTGAATGACAATTCTACAGCTACAGATCTTTTCAATTGGCTTGAAGGTGAAACATATTTTGAGTGACAATTCAAACATGGATAAGTACACGTTTGCTAACCATAATGCAAATAAAACAGTATATATATTTGTTTAAGTATGATAATTGTCTGTTATATCAAACATTAACAAAGATAAGAAGACGCACAGAAGATTTTCTTGTCTTCCGTTTTTTCCTGTTTATGTCACGAGCGGCCCACATTTTAGAATAATTAATCCCGGTCTTGAGATATCTTTATTGAAAAGCTGTCAAAATTGAAACATCAATACATTTAGTAATGGGACCAAAATAGTAAATTATGAGGCCAGATGACTTTTATAAAAACATTTAAAAAGACAGGAAGCTACTTGAAAATCGAAAAAACATTTTATACTCATGGAATTTCAGACCAAAATAATAAAATATGAGGCCAGAAGACTTTTATAACAAGATGGAAAGCTACTTGAAAATCAAATGAACTTTATATATACAAAGAACTTTTTCTAGAAATGGTTGTATGGGGAGGTCAGGGTCTGAAGTCATCAACTGGAGACATAAAATGATATACAATTACTTTTTGTGAAAAAAATAAGGTCAGCTACTTGTGGCAGTTCAGTCAGGGTTCGACATTAACTTTTTGACCAACTTGTCCATTCGGGCAAGTGCCATATTGATTTTACTTGCCTGAAACTGTAAGTTACTAGCCCGAATTCTTAAGTGCCATATATGCATGTAGTGCAGAACTATGCAATCTACAATGACCGTTCATAGAGTAGAATAACCCCTCATATTAATTATTTACACCTTATGATGTGGGCATAGTGTTAGTGCATCATTTGGCTATTTTTGTTAGAAAATTTAAGTATAAATGTTCCGTAGGCCAAATAAAATTGATTGTTGGTTTCCCTTAACAGGGAAATTTTCAAGGGTCGGCAGGCAGGATTTTTTTTTTTTCTTTCTTTCTTTAACTCAAGAAATATTGCAAATCAGGGTTTTGCTATCTTTCCCATGAAGGTAAGAAAATATATCATGAAGGTTAAACATTTTGCATCACTCTTGTTTCGTTTGTTAAATGCGAACATTTCTGTAAATGAACAGCCAGAATGGTTCCACTGGGCACACCGCCGTTTTAGATCATGGTCATTTTACTAAGGCCATAAAAAGTTAATTTCTTGGTTCTCAGGCCCGCCCGCATGTGGAAATTTGTCGCCGCATTGCAGATTTTATTGCAAAAATAGTAAAAAAAAAATTTAAATGCGGTAGCGCTGTCCGTACGGAAAAAACAACCACATCCGTTTTTTCTCTTATATCGCGTGGTCGGTGAAACGCTTTAAAACGCATCATGCTTAAATGAGATTTAAGGCATCGTTATGACAATGTATAAATAAAAAACGTGTTTCCGTTTGACATTTAGACAAAATGTCAATCGTTTCTGTGCAAATTCGGCACAAATGTTTGCCAGTTTTACCAGGGAACATAATAGGGGACTTCTTCGAAGCTTGTACCTTATTGGAATTGTTTACGGAGATAAAAAATGGTACGTTGGGACCAGCGGATTGGAAGGTTTCCATAAAAATTAACCACTTGTGATGTTTCTGCCACCATCGGAAGAAATAAAATTGAAATTTTCAATAAAGTAATGAAAAGATTTATACATTGCCATATTTTTCACAAAAAAAGAAGAAAAAATGCCTCCCTCAACACTTTTTACAGCAGTAAAAGGATAAAAAAAAATGCCACCCTCCCTCATCAATTTTGACAAAAAAGGGCCTGAGAACCAAGTAATTAATTTTGCATGGCCTAATACCTTAAGCACTTTGGCAATCTAGATTAATGACCTTGACAGGTGGCAAAAACATTGAAAAAGCATGGCTGCACTTCATCTGCGCGAATTTTGAAAATGGCTGTAATATCACTGAGTTAGAAGACAGACGGCCGGTGTTTATTCTATTTATCAGTAATAAAATGTAACGACCCAAACATATCACAGAATCATTTTCACTTGCCCGATCGGACAAGTTGGGTGCCATTTTCACTTGCCCGAAGACGTATTTCACTTGTCCCGGGCAATCAGACAACCGTTAATGTCGAACCCTGTCAGTGTTTTCTTTTCTCTAGTACTCTGGTTTCCATCACCAGTAAAAATTATAGTACCTTCTGTAAAGAAAATATTGCTAAATGTGGCATTAAACACCCACAGCACTCTATCATAGATGTTCAAAGATTTTAAATTTTCTCTTTGATCTTTACCTGCGATAATATCTGTTACATGTATCAAGCAGGAAAGGTGATACAAAGATATTATCGTCAATTTCTAACATGACGCTATATTGACATCACTTTGACAAATCCTTGATAATCATACTATTGTTGATATGAATAGTTTGAAGATACCAAAAGTGGTAATCAGAAACCGTAAATCTAAGATACCAAAAGGGGTAATCAGAAACCGTAAATCTAAGATACCAAAGGGGGTAATCAGAATCTGTAAATCTAAGATACCAAAAGGGGTAATCAGAAACCGTAAATCTAAGATACCAAAAGGGGGTAATCAGAAACCGTAAATCTAAGATACCAAAAGGAGTAATCAGAATCTGTAAATCTAAGATACCAAAAGGGGGTAATCAGAAACTGTAAATCTAAGATACCAAAAGGGGTAATCAGAATCTGTAAATCTAAGATACCAAAAGGGGTAATCAGAAACCGTAAATCTAAGATACCAAAAGGGGTAATCAGAATCTGTAAATCTAAGATACCAAAAGGGGTAATCAGAAACCGTAAATCTAAGATACCAAAAGGGGTAATCAGAAACCGTAAATCTAAGATACCAAAAGGGGAAATCAGAAACCGTAAATCTAAGAAACATAGACAACACAATAAAAAGGACAAACAACGATCAACAAAACATTACACATAAAACTAAAGATCGAGTAACACGAACTCCACTTAAAACTCAAAATGGACTTCTCATCGTATCTCACACCTCAGGCTCAGCCTTTGATGCGATGTTGCTATGAGAAATTCATTCTCACAAGACAAATCAACAATATACATATATAAAATCAATGCAATTTTATTGAATCATTTTCATCAACTTAAATGCAATTTAATCATATCATAATAATGTAGATTCAATACTACATTTTTTGTATTTTTAGGCTGAAACTTCAAGAAGAGCAAAAGTTGCCAAACTAATGGAAATTTTGCCTCGACGAGGACCATCATGTTTTCCTACCTTTGTAAACAAGCTACGGCGAGATTACTCCTGGATAGCCAGCAAGCTTGACACAGAGTACGAAAAGGCCCAGAGGGAAGTGCCGAAAGACATAAACAACAAATTAATTGACGTTATCAATCAACAGTTATCTCCCTTAGTATACGGAGATGATCAATGTAGTTCATTGTCACCGGAAGTACACCCAGGTCATTTAGTTCACCAGTTATCAGACACGGTCCATACATTACAATACAGAAGTTACAGAGCTTTAGGCATTTCATCAAAAGATTCAGCCACCAGCTACATGTCATTACCACGACTCATAGACAGAAAAGTTCAAAGTTTACAAAGCAGTCTGAATGAATTGAAAACTTCGTTGTCAGAGGAGAAGAAAAAGAACAGAACAAGTGTCGTAGTCGATAAAAAATCGGGGAAAGAGATTACAAAGTTAAAGAAGGAACTGGACAAACAAAGAGACACAAATAAAAAACTAGAAACCTCGATAAAATCAAAGAATAAGAAAATTCAATCTCTATCATGTGAAAACGCAGCATTAGACTCAGTTAATCAAGAACTTAAAAATAGAGTACAAGAACTTCAAAAAGAAATGTGTGTTTATCATAGGGGTGCAATGATTACTGAATGGAAAATGTAAAAAAAAATTATGTATTTATCATATGGGTGAAAGTATTGAACGTGAAATGTGAAGTATTGTTTATCATAAGGGTTCAATGATTATTGAATGGAAATGTGAACCATCATTCTATTTTATAGGGGTGTATTACTGTATGAGAAATATGAACCAACTTTCTGTATTTATCATAGGGGAGCAATAATCACAAAATGGGAAATGTGAACCATCTTTTTGTAAAATAGGGGTGTATTTATTATCGAATGGAAAATGTGAAGGTGCAATTACTGAATGGGAAATGTGAACCGTCTTTCTGTATTTATTAAAGGGGTACCATTTTTTAATGGAAAATGTGAAGAATCTTTCTGCATTTATTTATCATGAGTCTAGAGAGATTACTGAATGGAAAACTTGAACAATATTTCTGTATTTATTTATCATGAGTCTAGAGAGATTACTAAATGGAAAATGTGAACCATCTTTTAGTATTTATTTATCATGAGTCTGGAGAGATTACTGAATGGAAAATGTGAATCATCTGTCTGTATTTATCATATTAAAAGGTGCAATCATTATTGAGTGGAAAAATGTGAAACCCTTTCTGCATTTTTCATAGACTTTTAAAATGGCAATATAAAGTGATTTTTTTAACACAATTTGATATGAAAATTCCATAAATATGGCACATTTTGACATTTCATTTTTCTTAAATTTAAAAATATTGAAAATTGAGAATCATCTTCACAAGCTACATCTCTATAGTAGGTTCTAACTTGTATTGTATAAATTCTATACACATAAGTGTGCTCAAAATGAGAAATTCTGATGTAAAAGTGTGCTCAAAATGAGAAATTCTGATGTAAAAGTGTGCTCAATATGAGAAATTCTGATGTAAATGTTTGCTCAAAATGAGAAATTCTAGTGTAAAAGTGTGCTCAAAATGAGAAATTCTGATGTAAAAGTGTGCTCAATATGAGAAATTCTGATGTAAATGTGTGCTCAATATGAGAAATCCATGTGTGCTCAATATGTAGGAAATTCCTATGCAAAGGTGTGCTCAATTATACATTCTGAAGAAAATGTGTGCTCAATATGAAAATTTCTTGATGTGACAATATTTTTTTTTTAGCAAATATGTTTTCAAGATGAGAAATTCTTATGCAGATTTGTGCTCAATAAGAGAAATATTTAGCAAATGTATGCTAAATACATAAAATTTTTCCATTTTATCAGTTTATTCTTAATTATGCTACTTTTTTGAGAAAAAGAAATATTTCTATCAGAAGAAATTAGAATTTTCCCACATTTTGAGATTATGATGCGACATATCCTGAATTTAGGTGCCAGTTTGTACACTTAAAGAAGCTAGTCGTTTGACCTATCACAAGACCATATGTAACACATTATAAATACATGTACATATACATATTCCAATGAATGAAACAAGTGCTGAGCATGCTGATCAAACAAAGTGCTGCAATTTATTTTTTCTGTAGTCCACCTCTAATAAGCACACCCCTCTGCAACGAAAAAGAGGTCTAATAAGAGGATGGCCTTTCTTCAGACAGCCCTGCTTTGTACAGAGTGTAAACTGTAAAGACCGCTTTTCTTTTGTTTTCAAGAAAAGCAAAATTATTTTTTTTGGATTATTTATATATAGAGTTTTATTTATATATAGAGTTTTATTTTTATATATAGAGTTTTATTTATATATAGAGTTTTATAACAGATATTTTTACAAACTGTGCCAAATTAAACATTAAAAGTTAATATTTGTTTTATCTAATGCCATATCAACACATATACTAACAAATCCCTTTATTCAGACGAATTCATTTCACATTAGACCTGATACAAGTTCTTTACCTGTTATTAATACCTTTAAACAACAAACAGTCTGGTAATTTTAGTTTTTCATTTCATCATGAGAGCATATAGATGTAAATGAAAATGAGAGAATTAAAAATCCAAAAATATGCACTCCATGATTATAAAAGCAGCTGTCAGGAAGTCAAAACCACCAGACAATGTTTTTTTTTTGTTTTTTTTTTTATATAACAGTGATTTCTTTACTGAAAATCATACTCTTGTTTTTCATTTCATCACACTCTTACATTTTATTTCTTCCCTTGTTATCCCTATATATATGTTGTCTTCATGCCACAATGAAACATTTCTTGATAGAACAGTGCTCAAATTATTTCACATGGATATTCAATGAAATTATTTTCATACACGTTTTAACTATGCTTTATTTCAAATAAAATTTAAACAAGATGTTGCACGCTACGTCGTGCTAAGAATAGCCCCACTCGTTCATTTGTAAGTCGCACGGTAAACAGGAAGTAGATGTGCGGTAAACCTGGAAAGGGGAGACACGGTACAAGTCACCATGCCAAAGCCATATATCAAATATAAAATCATTTCTTCCAGTAGAAGCTGAGATATGTGTTACGAACGTGTGAACGGACGGACGGACAAGGTGATTGCAATATAGCCCCCTCTCTACGAGTGGGGGTATAAAAACATATACAGGGAAACTGAACCTTCTAGGGACTAACTTTTGTGTTCAGAATAGACAGGCGTTCTATTTACACAGGTTAAATTAACAAATATTTTCGACATTTGGACTTAAATTATACATTTGTAGCTTGATTTTTATAGTAGGATTTCACTTTATCCAAGGTTCGGCTTAAGACATCCTTTGCTGTATTCTATGATAAATATTGACGGTTTTTGAAGTGATTTTCGGAAGCAAATTTTATATTACAAGTTCTTATAACTGATTATATTATTTTTATGTGACACATGGACGATTTGCGACGTAATATTGACAGTAAAAAATGAAAGAATCCATAGGACGCACATGCCACTGTTTCCAGATAAAGTAAACAGAAACATTACCCTCCCCAGAAAAGAAAATATGATGTAAGTCTAAGATCCAAATTGGCCTTCCCTTTTTGGTCATTGACCTTCTGTAATAATTTCAAATTATTAACTCTGCTTAAGGGGAACTTAGATTATTGCACAGACACCAAATGTTGGACAGACGGACAGACATGGGTAAAACTTGATGCCCATGATGACTAGTGGCAGGGGAGTAAAAAACAGCATGCAAACTTACCATTTCTGTTTAATCTGTCTTGATTTTCTGATAATTTCTTACAATAAGTAGATACAGCTTTAAACTTATCTTCAGCAGACGACAACTGATTCAGATGCTGATTGGCTGATGAAATCTGTAACTGGAGTTTTCTCCCTTGCTCTTTTAACTTTTTCCCCAAGTTATAATTTGTTATCTGTAAAATGCAGCATGTCTATAAATTCAAGGATGGTTTAGGGTGCTTAATGTCACTTTCAACAATATTTCAGTTATATCGTGGCGGTCAGTTTTTCTTGGTGGAAGAAACCGGCACGCTCGGAGAAAATCACCGCAAGTCACTGAAAAAACTTTATCACATAATGTTGTATTGCCTGAGCAGGATTCGAACTCACGTTAGTCGTGATAGATACCGATTGCATAGATAATTGTGAATATGATCACGAACACGACGCACCCTCAATTCAATGAAAATATATATATGTTCTGTAATGTTTACAAATGGCACTGTACATAGGGGTTAGTGTTAGGGTTAGAGTATTTAACTCCACAGTCAACAATATTTCAGTTTTATTGGTGGAGGAAACCAGGGTACCCAGATAAAACCACCAACCTGTCACAAGTCACTGAAAATCTTTATCACATAATGCTGTATCGACTACACCTTACCATGAGCAGGATTCGGACTCGCAACTTTAGTACTTTACATGGAATCCTCAATCGAATATGCAAGTGAGTTAGTGATTTTTATTTAACATTAAGTGGGCAATTTTCCAGCTATACGACATGAGAACAAGTTACATTTCGAAGCGATGATGATGATGTCCGCTTTGTACTAGACAAACATGCTAATTTGGATTTTTTTTAGTATTAATTCACTATAACAACAGTCCATAAGAAGACATGTTGCACCACTTTGACATATATCCTGATTCCAAGCCGACCAGTCAGGTCGAGGTGAGCACGCTAATCATTACACAAACGATGCGGTTTTTGTTCATTGAAGATTTAAGTCCAGTTTGTATTAAATCAAATCAAGCATAAATGAAATATTGAATAGTAAAAATGGATGGCATTAAACCTCCAAGCCGAACTGCAATATCATCACTGGAAAGATGGTCGATCATTATTATGTAACTTTTTATTTTTTGTTTTGCGAGAATGGTTTCTCAGAGCAACATCGCATTGAGGAGAAAGACAGATGCGCGATGCAACGAGAAGTCCATTTCGTGCAAAGCATATAAACAATAGTATGTTTATCGAGGATTTGGTAACGTGACATCAGTGACGTCATTATAACGTATCATTAGAAGACAACGATATTATGTTTAATATTATGATATTTGCTAGATAATAGATATTACTGTGTGTAAAGGTCAAAGGGAAAATGTACAAATGCTACAACATAACATATAAGTGTTGATACATTTCATACTAAACCTGTAAATTTCTGATGTCATCTTTCAGTGATTTTGTTTCATTTTCTACACAGTCTCTAAAAACTTGATTCTGTTTCTATTTAAAAGTAAATGCAGAAATAAACACAAAGAGCTGCTACAGATTAAAAGTCACCTCCTTGTTATAGGAGTATATGTGTTGCTTAATCTTGAGTTTTCTATGTGGTGCTTTGTCGAAACATTGTTTGTCACTTTTTCCGCCATTGAACATGTATTTGTCTTCTCCTTAATGTAGCAGATTCTAATTTCCTCATTCATCACTTATTATCAGGATTGTAACAAGAGAAACACGATGGAAGCCAATAGTGGA
>MJUT01025047.1:256777-273528 GCA_002080005.1 Gigantidas platifrons
GAGCAGGAACTACTTACTTGTCCTGAACCACTTATTATCAGGATTGTAACAAGAGAAACACGATGGGAGCCAATAGTGGAGCAGGAACTACTTACTTGTCCTGAACCACTTATTATCAGGATTGTAACAAGAGAAACACGATGGGAGCCAATAGTGAAGCAGGAACTACTTACTTGTCCTGAATCACTTATTATCAGGATTGTAACAAGAGAAACACGATGGGAGCCAATAGTGGAGCAGGAACTACTTACTTGTCCTGAACCACTTATTATCAGGATTGTAACAAGAGAAACACGATGGGAGCCAATAGTGGAGCAGGAACTACTTACTTGTCCTGAACCACTTATTATCAGGATTGTAACAAGAGAAACACGGTGGGAGCCAACAGTGAAGCAGGAACTACTTACTTGTCCTGAACCACATGAGTTCAACCCCATTTTTTACATGTATTAATTACTGTGGCTAATTTTGTTCATGTTGTCAAATTAAATGTTTCACGTTTTTAGTTCCGTTTTGTGATGTACGCTACAATTTCTACATAAAAATGATGTTCGGTTCATCTTGAATCTCATTTGTTTTGTTGGAGTTCATGTTTTATTAATGTTATTTTATTTATTTACTAATGTCCAACATGATCATCATATCAGATGATGTTCGTGTCATTTAACAGTAACATGATTGGTATCACCTGAGTTCTCCACCAAGTTTTAATGGGGTTCCTGTAGCTCAATCTTTAGTATTCAGTGAATTGTTTTGTCCATCATAGTTTGCCCATTTGCTCTTAACAGTAACATGACTGGTGACATTAGCAGAGCAGGAACTGCTTACTCTTCCAGAGCACCTGAGTTTTTAGTGGGGTTCGTGTTGCTCAATCTTTAGTATTCTGCTCTTTATCTTTTGGCCATTGTGTTGTCTGTCCTTCTATGATTTACTGCTTCTGATTACCCCTTTGGCATCTTCAAACTTTTCTTAGTCTTTGGTTTTTGATTTTGCTTTGATTTTTGGTGTTTTAACACCACTTTCAGCAATATGACAGCTATATCATGGCGACCACTTTTAGTGGTGGAGGAAGCCGGAGTACCCGGAGAGAACCACCGACCATAGGCAAGCAACGGGTCAACTTTATCACTTGCGGCTGCAAGACGAGTGCACCCTTTTTTGTAATTAACAAAGCCGGGCGTGAACCCATGCCGTATTGGTGATAGGCTTGTATGAGTTGTTAGGTAATCCAACTAGACAACTCATTGAGCCACCCACTGCCCTTACAGTCTTTGACTGACAGGACTAGGCCTCAAACATACAATCTACCACACTAGAGGCGAAAATGTCGACCATTACAGCTCATGGAGTTGTCATATTATTACAAACCACTTCTGCCTGTAAGACTTTGATCTTGTCTTCAAATTGACGTTTAATTTCTGAAGATTTTTTCTCATGATCTTCTCCTAAAGATACCAAGTGCAGTTTTTCTCCATCCTACAAAACAAAAATTTGTCAAGTTTTCCAAGGAAGACAAAACAGAATTCTAATGTAATTTTTGTCTATTACTTTGTGCTTTGGAGCGGACATGATTTATAAAAAAAAAAAAAAAAAAGTATAGGGTCTAAGTCTAACGTGGGGAGAGGTGCAAGATCGTAAAATCTGACACATCTGATGGTAAGATTTAAATCTTGCATCTTTCACTGTGTTTGACTCTTTTACTCACCCCTTTCTACTAAGTCGATGTTTGTTTACTTTTTGCATATTTCTAAATAAAAAAATTACCTCCCTTTGACCAAATGCTAAGAAAGTAGTTCTGGAAAATGTGAAATGCAGGCCAAATAAATTGTTATCGCTGTTGTACATGTAGTAGCATTTAAGGATACGGTCTATATATTTCATTATGAAATACATTTATAATACTGCCAAGACACAAATGTATATCAATAAATCTACAATTTACTTCAGCAATGGAAAGCAATTTTGCCGGAAAACTCTTGTGGCTGTCAGTTTTATTGGTAGGGAAAACCAGAGTACCCGGAAAAAACAACTGACCTGCCACAAGTCACTTACAAACTTTATCACATAATACTGTATCAAGTACACCTTGCCTGAGCGGGATTCATACTCAAAACGTTAGTGGTGATAGGAACTGATTGCATAGGTAGTTAGAAACCAAACTTCCATATGATCACGACCACGACTGCTCTCCTTCTAAGGACATTCAGACAAAAGTATTCAATGTTTACTTTTCAAAAATAACATAAATTTATATACATTTACCAGTTTTCTTTCCAATTCATATTTCTCCTGGACCAAACGTCTGATTATTTCTTCATTTTCTACGTCATTATTCTAAAATTAAACGCAAATTACAACAGTGAAACCGGTCTAAACCTAACATTCTTGGGACCATCTTTTGTGTTCAGAATATACAGGTATTCAGTCTATGCAGAGTTAACAAGATGAATTGCGAGATACTCGGGATTTTCATAATTCATTACCAAGCGTAAATACGCAATCTGACAAGAAAACAAATTTGCACGATTTGTCATAGTTGAGATACAATTCTGAACATGTAATTTTTTACAACTAGTAATATTCTGCTAGTTCTAATTTTAATCACTAGTAAAATTAAGGCAAATTGAAATTTCAACTAGCAATTTTCCTGCTTGCTAGCGTTAATTTCAAGCCCTGATCAAGTAGATAAAATGTAGATTAACACAGAAAAAAGGGAGATAATCGATAGTCATAAAATTTTGCAACAACAATTCCTGACTAAATGTTTCGCATTAGGAGCTACTGCTAGTTGTCTCTTTAACATATGACATTGAGCATGACAATGAAGTTATTACACAAGAAGGCACTCCTTTACATTACTATACCATATGCTAGGACTAACAAAAAATATATGTATTTAGGGTTTCATTCCTAAAAAAATAGGGTAGGTAGGTAGGGAATTTTTTTTTTCAAAATATTTTTACATTTAGTTTAGTAATTTAATGGGGAAGAAATCCAAAGTTTAACAGTGCTTAAGCCAAAATGATCATCAAAATGTTAGGGTAGGCAATTTAGAGAGCAAAAAATAGGGTAGGTAGGGAAACCCTAAACACACATATATTTTTTTTGTTTTTGGCCTAGTTTTTTATTTGATTCCTCCCGCACAACTAACAGATGCCTGCCCCATTTCGGAGTGATTCTACCATCAATCAAGTCACTAACTCCTAGTTTTACAGCATGAGATCAATGGGAAGGGGGATTTAACTTCCTCTAGAATTTCTGTCAAGATATTACACAGTCCTAAAAATGAAGACTTTCACCGGTATTGGGCCAGAGGACCGGTGCTCATCATGATGACTGATACACATCCTCATACAATACATACCCTCCTAAGTTTTACTTCCTCTAGACTTTCTGACAAGGTATTACACATCCTCATACAATACATACCCTCCTAAGTTTGACTTCCTCTAGACTTTCTGACAAGGTATTACGCATCCTCATACAATACATACCCTCCTCAGTTTGACTTCCTCTAGACTTTCAGACAAGGTATTACACATCCTCATACAATACATACCCTCCTAAGTTTGACTTCCTCTAGAATTTCAGACAAGGTATTACGCATCCTTAGACAATCAATATGATTTATTTCCTGTCTGTTGATGACATCAGGTAGACAGCTAGACAATCGTGAACAACTGGTAGCATCAACAGTACCTGTTTTGAAAATAAAAAGAATTAAATTTCTATGACGTAACCATGGTAACAGGTTTCTGTGACTGTTGTATTTTTTTTCTGCCTAAAATTTGTTCATTTTAAACAACTCCAAAATACTTCTTTTTTTGAGGAACAAATATTCTATACTGTTTATTCTGGGTTAGGGTTATGGCGCTTAACGCCACTTTCAACAATATTTCAATTTTTTCATAGCAGTCAGTTTTATTGGTGGAGGAAGCCGGAGTACCCAGAAAAAACTCGCCTGCAAATTAAGTTTTTATGGCAGTATATTCAGTTGGGACACTCCCTGTTAACTCCTGCACCATTTTCTTGGTAATGCTCTGTTGTATTTTATATACCTTCAACCTTAATAATTTCAAAATGTTTTCAGGGATCAAATTTAATGGAAAATACTCGCTAACTGTGAGTAAAAATTAAATTTGAGTAAAAGCCAAAGATTGTGAGTATGCTAAATTTTCCTACTTTCAGTTTTGTGTATAATATCGTCGTTTCAAAAAAAGTTTCAGTAACTGTTATATTTACGTCCAATAGGCGCTTTAATGTTTTATCCGTTTAGTTAAAGCATTCGTACGATATTCAACTGCATTACATTTTCATGACCTTCATTAATTATACATGTGTCATAGTAAAATCATGCACAAATTACTGATTTCTTCAGTGTAAACAACAAAAAAGGAAGCCAATCACAACTCTACAATGAAACTATGAACATGCTTATGAGAATCGATATGCATGGCCACAAAAATGAACCAATTCGAACCAAGTCCTTTTGTAATGCTTTTGTGAATCGTTGGTGGATGAATGGACAAAGAGTAAAACAACCTAATACTGTGCTATACGGGACTCAACAGTGAACATTCATGCTTGAACAATGACCTTACGATGCTCTTTTGAGAGCCAGACTTGCCTACTCAATGTTATAATGTCCAATAATCAAAATTTTAGCATGTAATAACATAATTTATCTAGTGGAAAAAAAGGTTAAATTCGTTTTCTGTTTATTTTTTTTGTTTCAAATTCCAACAAAATACATCATATAAAGGTTGATTTACTAGAAATATATAATATTACATAAATATATACATAACACAATATTGGTTCTCAAAAAAAATTTATTTACAAAAGTATCATATAAATTCATATTGTATATTGTTGGATTTTTTCTAAGAGAATGAAAGAGAGGAAAGAGGAGATGTGTAAGAATTAATAAGGAGAAAGTGGGGAATTCAATTTTCAGTTGTGATTTTGGTGTTAATATTAGTGAGTTTTTTTTTTTTTTTCAATATGATATGATGGACTGTCAGATTCATGTTTTATTCAAATGTAATAGAGTAAACATAATGCAAAAAAGATCAATATAGTATGCCTTTATACATATTCCATGTTTGAATAAATTGGGCAAGACATATATTTTTCTATATTATACATATCTTTCAATTTTTCTTGTAATGCTTGGAAAGACAAAGATTTTTTAAAACATCTTGTATTATAGATGTATTGTTTAATACAAAGATAAAATACCTTTTACAGATACTCTTTGATTTTAATTATTGTTTGATATGGACACGTACATTCATGTATGAAATATTAGTTGCATACAAATAGGAAAAATTACACAAGCAGCATCTTCATCCGGGTTTGGCATCTGCCACCATTAGATCTTGGGATCTAAAGGTGGCTTGTGGCCGTTTTAAGGGCCAAACCTTTTTGTGTTAGGTAGTAATAGTAGTTTTTTGAGAGTGCCTATATTTTTCATGTGACTGGAATTTTGTATTTTAAGATTACACATTGTTATCAAGTACATTTTGATGTTATTAAGGCACTCCCTTACATTCTAAGTTTTGTTTTGTAATTTTCCATAGTTATGTATTTTCGTCATTTAATAAATGACATTTACTGGAAACTTTGTTTAATTATACTTTGCCAAAAACAGAGCGAATTTGATGCTGCTTGTTGCATAATAGCCAGGTGTAACATAAGCCCTCTCATATACCTCCCTATCCAGTTTCAGAGTCGAATTCGGATTAGTGAGGTACAACATAAAATACCTTTTATTTAAATAATAAAAGCCTTTATGTTGTCCGAACTCACTAATATATCTATAATTATATCAAGATTTAATTCCAACTGATTGGACGTTTAATGCGCAGCTGTTATGAAATTAGATAATCGATTATGTATTTAGATTGTTGCAGATGCGCAGTCAGAGATGATGTGACGCCAGCCACTGAATTTCCTAATCAGTCAAAGGTCACGCAAATTTTGCTCTGCCTAAAATTCGTACCCACCACCATCCCCATCTAACCTCCCAATGTTAAAGCAAATTTTAAATATGTAATGCAGCTATATTCTAGTGTTTTAGTTTTGTATATATATATACTATAGTACTATACACAATCTAGTCTCATTTTATTGAGTTGGCCATTTTGAATGGCCGTTTTAAGGGCCAAACCTTTTTGTGTTAGGTAGTAATAGTAGTTTTTTGAGAGTGCCTATATTTTTCATGTGACTGGAATGTACATTTTGATGTTATTAAGGCACTCCCTTACATTCTAAGTTTTGTTTTGTAATTTTCCATAGTTATGTATTTTCGTCATTTAATAAATGACATTTACTGGAAACTTTGTTTAATTATACTTTGCCAAAAACAGAGCGAATTTGATGCTGCTTGTTGCATAATAGCCAGGTGTAACATAAGCCCTCTCATATACCTCCCTATCCAGTTTCAGAGTTGAATTCGGATTAGTGAGGTACAACATAAATAATATTATGTGGATCTCCTTTACATACTCTTGAAGTTTCTCCAAAGATGAAAGTTGTTTTGTTAAAAGTTATATTAATATTATGAAAAAGAAACCATCTATTGACATCTTCTATTAAAGTCTTTACAAAATTACAGTTCCACATAAGATGTTGGACAGTTTCTGATTGGGTGTGACAAAAGGTACAGTCAGGATTGTCAATTATTTTTACTTTTGACAGGAAATGGTTTGTAACTAAGATATGGTGATTGATTCTATACTGTAACCATTGTAATTTTGTGTTCTTAGTAACTTTAAATGGAAGATTATATACTTTTTTCCAGTCTAAATCTGGTTTATCTAAATTTTCACACCATTTTTTTTTGCCCAGTTGGTGTAGTTGTACATTTATTGATTATATCATACACATCTTTTGAACCTTTTTTATGTCTAAACAGTTGTTGAACAATTGAAGGAATAAAAGGACATATGAGTCTGCTCTCTCCTGTATTAAATGACCTTTTGGCCTGTCTTATGGCAGATATTAAACTATTATATTTCAAAAAATTAACTACTATTTTGTATTTTTCTTGAAACTGATCTCAAGTATGTTCCATCTTCATTTATTAAGTCATTAATAGATCGTACACCTTTTTCAAATCATTCCTTATAGAATATAGATTTATTGTTAATCATTATCTTATTATTAAACCAGATTGGGCTAGCAAGGAAAAAATGCCAATTAAAATGTCGTTCCTTTTCTATTACCTTTTCCCATGATAACAAAACATCTTTCCAAAAAGTATTTTTGAGTTTTGACTGTATTTTTCGTACATAGTCTGATCCACAATTATAGAACTTATCAGTATCAATAAATGACATGCAAATATTTTGCCACTTGTTATCCTTTTGAAAAAGTCTACGAATCCAAGTTGATTTTAGACTAAGAATAAAAGCATTAAAATTAATCATTTTTAATCCACCATTATCATAATTATTTTGTAAAATTTCTTTTTTCACTCTACATACAGGTGAATTCCAAATGAAAGTATAGAGGAGCTCATTATTTTTTTTAACAATTTCATGACTTGGGTTTGGTAAAGAGAGAAAAAGATGGTTAAAAAGTAGCAGAATAAGAGTCTTTACTACTGTTATTCTCTCTATGACTGTAACATTTCGTCAAGACCACTGTTTTATCAATTGTTTCATTTGTAAAATTTTTTCTTCAAAGTTTATTTTTTCAAGTTTGGCTAAGTCTATATCAAAGTTGACCCCTAGTAATTTGAATGAAGTCATTCCCCAGGTAAGGTTTTTGCCAGAACACAATACTTCTTCACTATATTTTTCACTGCCAAACCATATAACTTGAGTTTTTGAAAAATTAATGTTTAACCCAGATATTTTGGCAAACCAGTCTAATTCTGCAAGGGCTTCTTCACTTAGAGATTTTTCTTTTCCATCTAGAATCAAGGAGGTGTCATCTGCAAATTGTGATAGTTTGTGCTCGGTTTCAGTTACTTTTATACCTGATATATTCTTGTTCCCTCTGATCTTAATTGCTAGAATTTCAGCACACAAAATGAAAATATACGGTGAGAGCGGATCGCCTTGTCGACATCCGCGTTGTATTGTGAAAAAATTTGACAGATTACCACCCTGAATTATCGCAGATTTAACATTATTGTAAAACACTTTTACCCAATGAATTATAGATTGACCGAAATCAAAAAACTTCAATACACTATATAACAATTCCCATGATACAGAGTCAAATGCTTTTTCAAAATCTATTAAAAGTAGAAGTCCTGGGATTTCATTTTCTTCAGTGTACTGTAATATATCATAAATCAATCTTATGTTTTCCCCAATATATCTACCACTAATAAAACCTGTTTGGTCAAAGTCAATCAATTTGTCTAAAACAGTTTTGAATCTATTAGCAATAACACCTGATGCTATTTTATAAACAGTATTTAGAAGAGATATTGGTCTCCAATTCTTTAATAGATGACGAGGTTTATTACCTTTAGGAAGACAAGTTATTATACCTAGTTTTTGGGTGACAGATAGTTCCCCAATATCATATCCATAATGTAATGAATTTACAATAAAAACTTGTAAGTCTTTCCAGAAGAATTTAAAAAATTCAGCTGAATAACCATCAGAACCAGGAGTTTTGTCATTTTTCATATTCTTAAGTGCCTCACCAGCTTCTTTAATTGTAATTTTACCTTCTAAATTACCCTGTTCTTCTTGTGTTAATTTTGTATGATCGATATTTTTTAGATCCTCACTTATTTTTTTAACTGTTATTTCTCCAGTATCAGAGGTACTCTTGTTGTATAATTTCTCATAAAAAGATTTAACTTCATTTAAAATTTCAAACTGATTATTGATAATGGTCCCATCTTCCTTTTCAACTTTAGGTATTATCTTACTTGTAGAATTTTTGGATTCTAAGCCACAGAAATAATTGGTTGGTTTTTCTCCTTCGTCTATCCACTTTGCTCTGGATCTAACCATTTTACCTTTTAGTTTGTTTTTACGATAGTTTTCGAGTTCATGTTTTTTATTTTCTAACTCTGATATTTGATTTTCATTTATATCAACTTCCATTTGAGCTATTTCATTTCTTAATTTTTTTTCTTGTTTTTCATCTTCTCTTTTCTTGTAACTAGAATATGAAATTGTCTTTCCGCGAATCTCCAATAACAAAGTTTCAAGTAATAGTTGACTATTGATAGTAAAATGAATATCTTCATTGCTAACATTATCTATTTCATCAAAATTATAAACAAGAGCTGAGTATTGTTTTTTTACATCTAAAATTTTTTCTTTTACCATATTGATATAATCTATGTCGCAGTGATTGGGATTAAAAAAATTTCAATGGGACTATGGCCCCCTTTCCTTCCTTGTCAATGGGACATTTTTGATATGAATGGGCCATAATGACAGAACTATGTGCCAAAATCCAGTGCGAAAAATAATGTAGAATAAAAACATTTAACAAACTTTAATACATGGGTGGAGGAGATATATAAACTATCTGACAACTCACACCCTTCTGTTTGAATAAATATGATGAAGGACATACGAGCTTGAACTTAACACTTTTTTTAATTCTTGGCTTAAACCTTGATCTGGACAAAAATATCCATCTGATATGCATGATAAACACTGTGCAATGCATGAAAATTCCCATTTCCCGTTTCCCGGGAAAAGTAAAAAAAACACGGGAAAGTGACATACTGATCGGTATCCGATACTTCCCGCCGGGAAAGTGTTACAAGTCCGTTGTTGCTCGTTGTTGTACTTTCCGGTTATCATATATATTAGTTTTTGAAACTGGTTTACGATTTATTTAAGCCTGAATTCCGTATGTAAAGGTATAAAATTGTATGTACACAAGGTACCAGATATCGCTGTTGAACTCTCACAGATCATTTAGAAATAAAAACTAAATTATAAATTAGATACAGTGATTGGGATTAAATTTTTTTCAATGGGACTATGTCCGTGCAGTCTTGACAGAACGGTTCGGCTGTATGTACCTCTGACTTCATCAGAAAACGAATGCGCGCATATGACGCAGTTTTTATCTGGAAATGCGCCATTTCGTCGGGTAATGCGACTATGGCGCGGGGCGTGTGGTAATCCCAATCACTGATGTCGTATAGCAAAAAGTTGTTAAACTTCCACAAACCTTTTCCCCTAATAAATGGATTAAATTCTAATTCTAAGATTATCATGGAATGGTCTGATCGATAACTAGGTTCAACCTTGCAGTTTTTCAAATTGCTTAATATATTTTCTGTTATAAGAAAAAAGTCTAATCTAGCCATTTTAAAAGGATTTTTGTTATGCCACGTGTATCTTTGTAGATCTGGGTAAAGTTCCCTAAAGGGATCAATTAAAGATCTTTCCATTATTTGTTCTAAAACAACATCTCTTGCATTTAGATTATTTACATGTAGGTAGTTTCGATAGCCTAGATACGGGTCAATAACAAGGTTGAAATTCCCACAGAGTATATAATTTTGGTTTTCAAAATAATCAATCAATGCCATAACTTGTTAAAAAAAATCTAGGACTATCTGTGTTAGGTCCATACAAAGATACTAGTGTAAATCTTTCTTTTTCTACAATAACATCTAAAATTAAATAATTTCCATTTATATCTTTCTCTTCCTTCAGTACTTTAAACTCAAAATTATTATTGAACAATATGGCAACACCTCTTGAATTCGAACTAAATGATGAAAAAAAAACATTCAAATCCCCACATTGACCGTATTGAAGTTTCAATTTCATTTGTAAAATGAGTATCCTGTAAACAGTAGATATTACATTTTTTTGACCTGAGCATATTGAAAACATCCTTCCTTTTTGACAAATCTCTTAGCCCTTGACAGTTAACTGACATAATTTTTAAGGCACACATAATAAGTTATACAAGGTAACAGACATGAATATGATGAACAGTGCATAATACAAACTTAATAAGACCAAGTAAGTCATATATGAATATGTAACATAAAACAAAATAAATTCACAACACAGTAGGGTACTGAAAATATTGTTGTCAATGACATAGCAAATGAGCAGATAAAGAAATAAAGATAGAACAAAGAAAATATAAAAACAAAATATTTGGTCAGTAAAATGACCAAAGATGTATAATTCATCTCAAGCTCTGTATACCAGTTTTGCAGAAATTAAAGAGTTTAGATCAAAATTGTCTAACATTTGTATTCTTCTTATATATTAATATTGATAAGAATTTATCGTAATAATCAAGTAAAATGTTTTTTTTTTATTTTTCACATTGTTTATCAAAATTATTCTAGATATCTTGATAGTTTATCAACTTTTAGAGTTGTCTCCCTTTCCATGTAAATTGAACTAGAAATGTGACATAAATACTTAAGAAAGACAAAGATTATTGAATTAATAATTTATAGGTACATGTATTAACAAAAATGGGTATAAATAATTACAATGCAAAATGAAGTAAACTTATCTCAAAACTGTCTGTGAGATCAAAGTTCACCACTTGTTTATTTTCCCTTTTTTAACCGTACACCTATATCGTCATACAATCCAAATTGTAAATGTAGTCCTTCCATAAATTCCACAGTTGAAATACCAAACAGATTCAAAGTCATATGAATTTCTTAGATTTGACATTAATTCTAAGTTTCTTTTTGTGACATCATCAACAAATCTAACACCATCCTTTAAATTCTTTTTTACTTTCATAACATTTCTTTTCACATCACTGTTGAAAAGTCTTACTATCACTGGCTGTGGTCCAGGTTTTGTTGATGGTAGGCAGTGAATAGCCACAACATCTCTTTCTTCTAGTTTTACATTTAAATCCTTGTTCACTTTGCTAATAAATTCTGTTCTAAGGTTTTCATTTTGCTTTTTTGGGAAGTTGAAAACTTTAACATTGTTTTTCCTAGAATATTGTTCGTTATAATTTGCACTCATTACTGATTGTTTTGCTAGCCAACAAGTATAGTTCAAGTCTTTCCTGATTGTTGATGTTGTTGTCGCGACTTTTTCCAGTTTTCTTTTTAAATCTTCATTTTCAATGGACATGGCATCTATTTTCTCTTGCATCTCATTTTTGACAATATAACTTTTTCTTCGATCTTTTTGTTCACTGATTTTTCAAATTCTTCTAATAGATTATGGACAATTGTAGAGACAAGATGTTCCAGATCACTGGTTCTGATTAGGTCTTTTGTTGCCTCATCAAGATCTTTTTTCCCGGTAACACCTTCAAGGCTGGTTTTTATTTCATCAATGTCCTTTTGAAAGTTCATAAGATTAGATAAATCCATACTGTTATTTGAATCATTGGACACATCTGAATGAGTTCGTTTAGGTGTTTTTGATGCCTTGGGCTTATCTTTGTCTTTTTCCTTGTCCACTTTTGCTGAAAGTAGTGTCTGAACTGTATTCACAGGTTTTGGTTTATCCTTGTTTGTAGATTTACAACTGGTTGATTGTCCTCCAGGCATTTTACAATATTTACAGTGAATAGAAAATCAATAATTTTCTCTATAGAAATTCGCTTAAAAACTTTCAAAGTTCAAAATCTCTTCACAATTTGTATTTTTTCCACCATAAAGTATATCATCCTGATCCATGTATTATAATCCATCTTGTTGTATCATTTTTGAGCATGACACTTCATTTAAACCTAAGAAAATCTGCAAAAACTGGGAGCTGATTTTTAAGCTGTTAACAGTTCGACAGCCATCTTGAAAAAACTGTTTTCTGTTTATTAATCTTTGTTTTAATTTCTAGTTTTTCTATTGCTTTTTCAACTTCTAATACACTATTAAATATTTCCATTTTTTTTATGATTTTATTTTTCCAGCTGTTACAACTGTTTTTATGTAGCGTCATGCTACAAATGTTATCTAATACGGAGCAGGATTGACCATTTACGGTTCAGTTCCCATATTGTTGCGTGTACTTTATTCATGAATATTCATTACTTCCCTAGGATCATGGTATCTAGATACTACCATACAAGATGCTGAATATGGTAATAAGCAAGCATGCATCATTTTCAGGAAGTTCTTTTTTAAGCAAAGGAGTTATATATACAAACACAAGAGGCCATCATGGTCGTGATGGTATGGTAGTTGGATTTACAACTACCTGTGCAATCAGTGCCTATCATCACAACCGTTGTGAGTTCAAATCCCACTCAGGCAAGGTGAACTCGATGCAACATTATGTGATTAAAGTTTGTCAGTGACTTGCGGCAGGTCGGTGGTTTTCTCCGAGTACTCTAGTTTCCTCCACCAATAAAACTGACTGTCACGATATAACTAAAATATTGTTGAAAGAGGAGTTAAACACCATAAAACAAACAAAATTTGAGATTGATGGACAGATGAACAGCATGAATGCCACAATATGGCTGAAATATTGCTAAATTTGGCATTAAACACCAATCAATCAATGAACAGCATGAAAACAAAAAGTCTCCCCCAGAAAGAGACGAATAATTTACAGTTGACTTACACAACACAGTTTCCTTTTTTGTATCCACTTCTTCTTCTTCAAAGACAATAATATCATCAATAGCCTGTGAAATGTGCACGTCTTTCTGGTTAGTGGACGTATCTACATGTGTTCCTATCAATGACGAGATCATATGACCTTGAGACATACTGATTTCTGTCTGTGACAAGTTTTCGTGACACTGATTGTTGACGGTATGCATACTCTTTTTATCTGCGTGTGAAACATCATAATCTCGTTGTGATAGCTGTGACATAGTTGTAATTCTATAAAAATGAGAAAAAAAACAGTTTCAAAATACCAATTTGCCAATTGTTTCATGACTATATAGTGTTGTAGTTTTTCTTTGTTGTTAAAATAATTTTCAGGTATCAGTGCTGGAAATTGACATACGTCCATTTCGTGCAATTTCCAAATTCAATTGAAATCATTTTAGGTATTAACCAAATTCTGCACAATTACAATAATAAAAGGCCGTTGGCCACTGGTCCCCCGACGCCAAGGTTATATCGTAAGATTAAATTTTGAAACTACTGTAAACTAGAGGTTCAGGTGAGCTTGTATCACTCACCTGACTTAAATAATTCTGAAAGGGGACCACCCAAGGACCATTTTGAAGTAAAAAAAAAAAGGGGGAGTAACTCTGGTTAGATTTGTTGAAAAATCATCATTATCGAACTTGACCTAGATATTCACGAGTTACACTTATATACCAAACCTAGTTTCAATCTGACTTTTTGTTCACAAGTTATAATTTGGAAACCAAAAAATTAGCAATTTTGAAGATTAAAAAGGGATGCAACTCTGGTAAGATTTGTCGAAAAATGATCGCTATCAAAGTTGACCTAGATATTCATGAGATACACTTACATACCAAACCTACTTTCAATCTGACTATTTGTTCCCAAGTATCATCTGGAAACCAAATATTTAGCAATTTTGAGGTATAAAAAGGGGCATAACTCTAGTAAAATTGTTGAAAAATTGTCATTATCGAACTTGACCTAGATATTCATAAGATACACTTACATGCCACACCTAGCTTCAATCTGACTTTTCATTCACAAGTTATCATCTGGAAACCAATTCAGGACACACAGACGAAGTATAAAAAGGAATGTAACTCTGGTAAGATTTGTCGAAAAATGATCGCTATCGAACTTGACCTAGATATTCATGAGATACACTTACATACCAAACCTTGTTTCAATCTGACTATTTGTTCCCAAGTTATCATCTGGAAACCAAATATTTAGCAATTTTGAGGTATAAAAAGGGGCATAACTCTAGTAAAATAGTCGAAAAATTGTCATTATCGAACTTGACCTAGTTCTTCATAAGATACACTTACATACCACACCTAGCTTCAATCTGACTTTTCATTCACAAGTTATCATCTGGAAACCAAAAAGCACACGGATGGACGGACGGACAGACAACACCCATTTCTATAGTCCCCTTCGACGAAGCGTCGGGGGACAAAAATGTAGATATAAATTTTAGTGCGCACGACACGTTCTTGGAACAACTTTCATCAGGTACAGGTACCCTCAAAATCGAAAGATTGGAAAGTCAAATAATTTAGATTTTAGGAACAATAAATCCAAAGAGCCTATAACAAGATAACCAAAACCAGCTCAGGTGGTGTTATGTTAAGGTTGTGTATGCCTGAGGGAGTAGAACCTTAGTTTTATTAATAACATTATTTACAAAATAGTTTTCTTTGGGAATTAAGTTTTTTTAATGCATATTCTAACTGTCCCGATGGTTACCTAGGCGACCAAGTTCTTTCTTAGGAAAACTGGTATTTCAACAATATTTCAGTTCTATTGTGGCAGTCAGTTATACCTATTCTAAAAACCCCGAAAATATACAATAGAAATGTTTATCATACTTGTATGTTTAAAGTTTAAGCCAATTCAATCTTAAAATAGCCTAGTGACTCTCCCGAGCCTGCATCGCTCAGGCCAAGGAAACAAGTACCTGTTTTTTCTGCTATCATTTCGGAAAAACTATTTCTTTTAATTTTTACTTAGGTTATACACATCAAAGATCTGGTTTTTAACAGTGCTTTTTCAAAAATGACAGTAAAAAACTTTAGGGTTTGCATTCAAAATTAGGGTCAATAGGGTTATTGGATACACAGATGGGTTTTTTTTGGACCTCACCTGAACAAATCTTAAAAATATGCCTTAATCAGCACAGCAAAAATCAATGTGTTGTTGTTCTTGCTGCATTTTGGTTGATTTATAGTGTTTAACGCCACTTTCAACAATATTTTAGGTTATATTAGGTGCATTCACATATCTACCCATGGTACAATTATGTGTATTACCATTGGTACCAATGTCTGAAAATTGTACCAATGGTACCTATTAACTGTGAACGACATTTTTGTAACCAATGGTGGCATTAATACCAATGGGTAACATTGGTTACCAACAGTTGCCATTGTAAATTGGCTTACCAGTGGTAATGTAAAATAAAATAGTGTCCTCCATGAAATAATGTCCTCCAGACAAAATACCATATGAAATATTGTCCATGGACATTATTTCATAATGAAATTGTGTCCTCCATCATGAGATATTGTCCATTCTTACTGGACATTATTTAACTGTGAAATAATGTCTGACATCAACTGGATATGCTATTTTTATGCTTCACATATTTATACTATACTTTATTTCAAAATATAAGAGATTTCTTTGTCATAGAAATGATATTTATTACACTATATTTGATTCAATTTGAAATATATAATAATATTAACAATGTCCAAGTTTTGAATTAGAATTATCTCCCTTTGGTAGGACACAGTTTCACTATGATATTATATTGTCCTCTCCAGATAAAGGACAAAATATCATAGAAAAGACAAAATTCCATGACAATATAATCATGAAATATTGTCCTGGAGGACATAATTTCATAGGACATAATTTTGTTTTACAGTAACACATTGGTTGCCGTTGGTACCGGCTTTACCGTAATTATGGCCTATCCTCTTATAACGGCGTTGCTAGCATAGCATAGTCTTATATAAACACTTTCAAAGTGCACACGATATAGAATAAAATAAGTACTCTGATGTAGACCCCCATACAATAATATGGATGTGCACGGTTTGGCCAGAGATGTTAATACACGTTAAGGTCTCTGGTCTGACCTTGAAATACGTCCCCACATCTAACTCGACCGAGCATAATGAAGCGGATATAGAAATGACACCCAGCCCCC
>MJUT01025047.1:273539-289994 GCA_002080005.1 Gigantidas platifrons
AATCATATGGAAGGTGCCAAGTAAAATTGGTAGATTTGGCGTCAAAGGCGGGCTTGGAATCGTATATACCCATTAAACAAACTAAAATCTATGGAATAGTATATTCTTACTATCGGCCAGGAATTTCAATCTGTCTCCTCATATTAGGCATTTGTAATTCTAATTTCTTCCATTATTACGGGGTTTAATCCCGCTGAACCAGTGGTGGAAAAAATATGTAATCCTCTAGAGGATTAAAATGTCTCGTGCGTTTCCCCGCATTTGACTCGTTTGACGGCTTTTGAAATAAAGTTCGTGTTAAATAATGGGAGAAACAAATTCTCCTTCAGTTGCCCATGTCACACATGTGGGTTACGATATTTCTCCACTCTCGAGAGTTAAATTTAAAATTTCAACCACTCGCCTGACGACTTGTGGTTAAAATATTTAATTTAACTCTCTTGAGTGGAGAAATATCGTAACCCAAGGGCAACTGAAGGAGAATCTATAATTCTAACTTGCAGACTCAATGGAAATATTGTGGAACTCAGTTCGACTATCTTTCCTTCCGCCATTTTGGAAATGTAATTTTCCTGCGTTGGTAAAACTTACGGCACTGTGGTTTGCCTGCAAGAATGGCTACCATTGGATTCTATCAATGGTAAACACTGTTACCAATGTCATACCAATGGTAAATAAAATTACCGTTGGGTAACAATGGAAGGACTGTGAATGCACCAATTGTGGTGGTTGCTACATTTTAGTGGAGGGGGATTCACATTTTAGTGAAGGGGGATTCACATTTTATTTATGTTGTTTTTACTAATTTACTTATACTGGAGTCCAACATGATTTCCATATTATGTTAAGTGTTGTTAAGTAGAAACACAATCTTGCCAAAATCATAATGTATGAGGGCACCCCTATTAAAAGCGCCAGAATTTTATTATCTACCGTAGTAATAATATGCCCCATTTTTTCAAATTCTGAATATTAACTTGTGTATTTTGTATTTGAATATGTAATAAAAAGAAAAGGTGTAAAAAAAAATTGGCTCAAGTCCAGTATACGGTAAAAAGAAGTTCTAGGACTTTTCACTTTAAATATTCATTTGATATTAATACGCCCTATGTAATGTATTATGTTATGCATATTAAACTGGTAGATAGGTTGTAAGGTAGACAGGATACAGGATGACAAGTTGACAGGTTGACAGGTTGACAAGGTAGAGAGACCTACATGGTAGACAGGTCGACAGGTTGACAGGTCGACAAGGTTGACAGGCTGACAAAAATTAGTATACAGGAAGTCATAATTGATAATTTGCCAGGGTGACCATTTGTATTTGTAACAAGAAAGGGAAAAAATGTAGGCTTCCACAATTTTACCCGTGACCTGAAACCTTACTGGACTTTATACGGTAAAAAGAAGTTCTAGGACTTTTCACTTTAAATATTCATTTGATTAAATTGATATTAATACGCCCTATGTAAGGTATTATGTTATGTACAAATGTATATTAAACTGGTAGATAGGTTGTAAGGTAGACAGGATACAGGATGACAAGTTGACAGGTTGACAAGGTAGACAGATCGACATTGCCTAATTTGGATCACTCTTTTAATAAAATAAAAAATTGCCTAGTATCTATATATGAGAAATGAACCCATATCTTGGGTTTTATAAAGGCAGTTAACTTTGAATCTACTTTTTTCTATAAATAGACTATACATAGACTGTTAAGGGGAAATGTAAATTAATATGATTTTTTATGAAAATGATCATGCCAGTTTCTACTAAAACTAAAAATCATGGAACTGAAAGCATCGCATGTAAATTTTGATTAAGATGTATGGCTTACAGTTTGACAAATTTAAGAAGTGCCGTTCACACGTTTCTTAAGAAGTGGTACTTTTCATAAGCCATCATTTTCACATCTTTATTTTCAGGAAACTTTCTACCGTCTGTCACTTTTTTCCTCCAAAAATGTTGCTGAAATAATCAATTTTCCCGGGAAATTTTGCCCGGAAGTCACAAAAGTAAGTTACTGAACCCGTATACGTATCGACATTTATTCCGTGACGAGAATCGGATGTGCAGAATATCAAATTCAAATTTTCAAATTTACAAATAAACATTTAACAAAGAGAACATAAAATCGACATTTTCATACACTACACTAATAACATTTACTAATTTTCTTAATTTTTGCTATAAAAGAAACATTTTCATAATTTCTGACACGTTGTCTGTTGATAGGGTACGGGTTTGGAACTTGTCAAATTTTGTTTGATGTATGTTTTGGACATTTTTAAGTGTACGGTTTTCTTTTCGTGTTTTAGTGTTTTAGTGTTTTTTTGTGTTTTTTGTTTTTTATTGTTTTAGTTGAATCTATACACTAATACAGTAATTAATAATCCTCAATCCGTCTCTCTTCAAAAATTACCGTTTATGAAATTACATTTGTAAATACAATTGGACCTCTATTCCCTCTTTTCGTCACAGTATAGGAAACTGTACGCCTGAAATCTCTTATTGTTGTACGCGTGCTCTTCTGTAAACTGCATTACGGTTTCGGTGGAAATCGACTGCCAGGGCTTTCAAAGCAGGCAAGTTTTTCGGAATTTATTATCGACAGATACACGATATCGTATCTGTGTAAAAAAAGTTACAGAATGTACATGATTCATTACTCTAACGGACGCTAAAGTTTATTTGGATAAAATAACGCAACACATTCAGAATGGAGTATCAAACGTTTGTTTTTACCACCAGAAAATGTAAAAATTCCATTCCTTTATGCCTAAATGGCTTCCAATTTAGACTGTATTTGCACGGATAGTTTTGGATGTGAGAAGCATTCTTTTTACAAAGAAGCGATAAAGAAAACATAATTTTTCCTAATAAAAAATAGGCCTGATTGAAACAAGAAATGTGTGCATCACAAAATACGCCCGTCCATATATAAATTATCAAACGGTATAATGGTAATGACCCCAAAATAAATAGGGTTCTTCCCCTTCCACGGGGGAATCATGTGGCCAAGTTTGGTAAGGATCCAATATACAAAACTAAAGTTATCGTGCGGAAACGATCATGTTATCAAAAATTATATTCATAGTAACGGTGACCTTGACCTAACTACCCCAAAATAAATAGGGTTCTTCCCTTCCACAGGGAAATCATGTGGCCAAGTTTGGTAAAGATCCAATATATAGAACTAAAGTTATCATGCGGAAACGATCCTGTTGTCAAAAATTATCTTTATAGTAACGGTGACCTTGACCTTTGACCTAATGACCCCGAAATAAATAGGGTTCTTCCCCTTCCACAGGGGAATCATGTGGCCAAGTTTGGTAAAGATCCAATATACAGAACTAAAGTTATCGTGCAGAAACGATCCTACTGTCAAAAATTATATTTATAGTAACGGTGACCTTGACCTTTGACCTAATGACCCCAAAATAAATAGGGTTCTTTCCCTTTTACAGGGGAATCATGTGGCCAAGTTTGGTAAAGGTCCAATATACAGAACTAAAGTTATCGTGCGGAAACGATCCTGTTGTCAAAAATTCTATTTATAGTAGCGGTGACCTTGATTTTTGACCTAATGACCCCAAAATAAATAGGGTTCTTCCCCTTCCACATGGAAATCATGTGGCCAAGTTTGGTAAAGATCCAATATACAGAACTAAAGTTATTGTGCGGAAACCTGTTTGGACGCCCGCCGCCCACCGCCCACCGCCCGCCATACCCAATCGCATAATACGGCCCGTCTCGAGACGGGCGTATAAAAATTAATGTGCTGTCGGCTGTTTGCTGTAGCTGTGTAGCCAATCATTCTTAAACCTGGCTTTCATGCCAATACTTGCTTCTGATTGGTCGTGATAAGGTTATCAGGTGAGCCACACAGTCTCAGCTCCCTGAGCCTCTATATAAGGCAAAAGATCTATCACGTTCTACATGTAATATTATTCTGACGTAATAACACTGTCGTGTACCCGAGTAGGATCGGTCTTTTCAAGATGGCGACACAGCCAAAAGAAAAAAGATAGGTCTCTAATTTAAGCACGTTTCAAGCCATTTAATCGAAGGATCCAGCCTAAACGCATTGTTAACATAACAGTCTGATTACAGGGAACTCTCGATCTTCCCAATTTTGCATCTTGGCCAGACCCATTTTGTACATTTCGTTTGAAACCTTTCTCGATTTGTAGCACGATGATCAACCCCCCAAAAACACGTTTTCTCTCTTTTTCCGTGGCTCATGTCGGCAATGTCATACCCAGATAGTAACTCCCTGGCTTGGGAGGGCTCCGCATTACGTTTTTTTATGTGGAAAGTGATGAAAAACTGGAAATATCAGTCGCCGAAAGTTTGTTTACGTCTAGGATCGGACACGGTCTTTTTTCGTTAAATTTGTTCTGGAGTGGACATGATATTTGACGTAATTTTGATTGGGATCGGTCTAAATTTGATAGGGATCGGTCACGAATTTTTCGACTTCTAAGCCATTCCAATATATGTGCAGAAAACAATGATTTTTGAAAATTTAGAATATCGAGAAGTTGCACAGCCTACATTATTTCATTCCCAAACACCCCTTTTCATTATTTCCATTAATATAATTTCTCAAGTGTAATAAAATATTGTTTATAGTTGTTCCTTATGGTTGAACCAACTCAGTACTTCGGTAGTAACCAGGGGCGGATCCAGGATTTTGTGTTAGGGGGGACGAAAGTCGGCGAGGGGTCTGGAGATAGCTTAAGGTCTCCAGGGCGTCCAGGGCAGAGCCCTGGTAGGGGTCCCCGGGGGTCAAAGCCCCCGGAAGCTCCTGGATTTTGAGTATTTAGGAAGCTTTTCCGTCAACAATTTTGAAGCATTTTGTGAATGTGATGAAGTGTATTAAAACGCATGAATCTTCTCCAAAAAGTTTCTAAGCAGTGAGTGTAAATTAAAGGGAGATGTCACTTGAAATTATCTATCTGGAGCTGTGACTCCCCTGATTTCCTTATCACGCCGGGTATTCGTATACTCGGAACAGGTGCGGACACTTTGAACTCGGTGCAAGCATTGAACTATTATCTTTCATCATACCACCCTGGGTTGCCGATCTCGTCATTCACCAAGACAGTATGGAACCCACTGTTCACATTCTATTTGCCATATATGCACCTTAGGGACGGACCATTTATCTTCAAAGGGGGGGAGTTATGGTTTTTATCTAAAAAAATATTCTGATTTTGGTGGAGGAAAAAAAAAATCTGATTCAGACTCAGAGTTTTTGTCATATAACCTAATGTTAAATTCTGGAACAAAATTTCGCACTTCGTGCGACAACAAAAAAATATTCTAACTCTTGTGTTGTCCGAAAAAACAATTCTGAACGAAAAAAAAAACCATACCCCCCCCTTCAAGTTAAATGGTCGGTCCCTTACCTACCTTTCCCCAACACAATTTGAGTCTCATCAGAAAAAATTAACTTCTTCCAAAAATTTTCAACCGCGCAGTGTAGCTTTGACCTGCACAATGCCCTCCGTTTGAAATGATTCACATTTGAAACAATTATTTTCTTTTATACAATCCTTCTTTTATACCCGAAGAACGATAAACGTCTCCTGACAGTAGAATGACTTATTTTAACTGGGGTTTCCTCATTTAAAGTAGCAGTAATGTCCTGCAAAGTCTTCCTGTGGTTGGTTTTCACTACCTGTAAAAGCTGCCTGTCAGTTCGGTCATTGCATTTTCGTGGTCTCCTGCTCCGATGTTTATTTTCAACATCACCCCTTACGTTATTGCGCTTCAGAAATTTATTGACGATCGATGGGTCAACAATTTCCCTATTTTTCTCCCACTGTGGCCTTCATTCTTAAGTCGCACGATGGTTTGTTTTGTCTCGGTACTCAAATTTTTTCCATGGCCGGACATCTTTGGTTGCAGATGATAAATGTAAGCAAAAGAGAGACAACTCTTATATTTTATTAAAAATTTTACTAGTGAATCTAAGTACCCTGAACATTTTATCTGGATACGTTCCCACAATATTGAGAAAATTTGATTTTACTGACGCCAAACAATCACGGAAGAAAAATCGGCCGCCACTGTGAGGAAAAACTTTTGAGCACTGACTGTACAATCAGCTGTTTTCTCGTTATTTTCATTTAATGACATATCGAAGAATGAATCTGTGAAGCTTGGGAGAATACACGTTCGACAGAACCAGCTTTTCCAAGTGTTGGACAATTCATTATGCTCTTTTATTAACATGTTTATACATTTAATGTGATGCCAGAAGAAACAATCCTCACACTGGATGGCCCGTTGGTTGTTCCAGATGGATCTATGACACAGTCCACATGGATGTTTAATAGAACCAGGATTTTGGGAAATGTCATCGCATAAAATTATTATACCCACCGCAAACAAAGTTTGGGGGAATATAGGTTTCACCCTGTCTGTCTGTCCGTCTGTCCGTCTGTCCGTCCGTCCGTCTGTCCGTCTATCCGTCTGTCCGTCTGTCTGCCCGTATAGAGGGTACATGGTTTGTCCGTGCAACTCCTCCTACAGTTTTTCTGCTAGGAAGTTTTTATTTTGCAGATCATTTGTACATATATCAAAGATGTGCATGTGGTAAGGATATTGATTTTTGTGCATTTTTACCAAAAATATAGATTGTTGAACTTAGTCATTGTTTGGTGAATTTGGCAAAAAGGGTACATGGTTTGTCCGTGCAACTCCTCCTAAAGTTTTTACGCTAGGAAGTGTTTATTTTGCAGATCATTTGTACATATATCAAAGATGTGCATGTGGTAAGGATTGTGATTTTTGTGCATTTTTACCAAAAATATAGATTGTTGAACTTAGTCATTTTTTGGTGAATTTGGCAAAAAGGGTACATGGTTTGTTCGCGCAACTTCTCCTAAAGTTTTTATGCTAGGAAGTTTTTATATTGCAGATCGTTTGTGCATACATCAAAGATGTGCATGTGGTAAGGATTTTGATTTTTGTGCATTTTTACTAAAAATATAGATTGCTGAGCTTAGCCATTTTTGTGTGAATATGGCAAAAAGGGTACATGGATTGTCTGCGCAACTCCTCCTACAGTTTGTAAGTTAGGAAGTTTTTACATTGCAGAACATTTGTACTCATATCAAAGATGTGCATGTAGTAAGGATTTTGATTTTCATGAATTTTACCAAAAAATATAGATTGTTGAACTTAGTTTTTTTTTAATTTGTGAATTTGACTGAAAGGGTACATGGTTTGTCCGTGCAACTCCTCTTACAGTTTTTATGCTACGACGTTTTTATTTTTGTTGAATGTGTTAAACATTATAATTTGACAAATAATATATTTTCCGTGTAGACTTAGTTTTCAATAATCTTGGACACAGTCAGAGTGAAGCGGGGGGTATTAGTCCCGCTATGCGGACAGTTCTAGTTATCACTGTAAAACCACACTGGTAAAAATTTGATACTGTAATGGCATATTTTTTGTCGGCCATTTGTTGTTTGTGTTTGGCGACAGGGTCAGGACAGAAGATTTATGAACATAATCGCATTTGTAACGTATAATTTGTACAAAATCTACATATTAATGTCTAAAATATATTATTGTTTGTCTGAACTAGACAAAAGGAGGAATGCTCATTGCTAATCTTAGTAGATGCAATGCACTTCCTGAAGCACTGTCCCTTGGTGTCTGTTGCAGATAAATGATACATCTATTTATTCCCATTTATTTCCATTTCAGTTTATTACTTGAACTGCTTGCTTTCCTGGATCAGACACGGGGAGAATCGAAATGTGATTCTTAAACACCGTTCCCTGATGTCTCCTCCAGCTAAGTAATCCGGGTCCTTTCATCAGGCACATGATGCTTTACTACTTGAGCCGCTTACTTTGCTGGATCAGACACGGGGAGAATCAAAATACAATCACATACATGTAGTCCATTCTTCAACTATACGATGTACTCTGCTACTATACATTATTCCTTGCCTCTCCTAGAGTCGTGCTGCCAAACAGCCCACTTGCTGTAACATGACATATTATCATTAAATAGTTAGAATTGTCTTGTTTATGAACATATGTCTCCATTCTGTATTGTTGTAACTGCTGGTATAATTATGAATGTATATTTGTCATTGCCCCTTGAGGGACCTTAATTAGAATAAAATATTGGTATTTGGTATTTGTACTGGTATAGTAGCCCAGATCTTCAGGGTCAACATACTTGTCTTCAAATTTGAGCTCTCTAGCTGTAAATCGAGCTAGGACACCAAAAACAATGAGCGTCCAAACGAGTCCACCTTGCCCTGCCGCCATCTTAAATTAATTAAATTATTTTTTGTCAAAAGATATTCTTAAAATGTTGTCTTCCTATATTTCCAGATTGATTGAGACAAGGAAAAAATATATTACAAATACAAATACAAATAAATTCATTAATAATAATGGTTAAGGCCTAAGGTGAACATCAAAGAACATTCAAGAGATTTGAGTTGTCTTTTCATCCTACTTTCTTAAATTATATTTCAATTTTTTTATTTCTATCAATGAAAACTCACCTTATTATTAAGTCCGTAGAAACCGGAATTGAGTATGATAAGAAGTTGTCCGGACCGCTTGGAATTTAAAAACGAGTGTTCTTCCACTGTAGACCAGTCAATCAGCAAAAAACATCGATATTTGCATTAATTTTATGGGAAGATCAAAGACTAAACCGCTTTCGAAGCGAAAAAGGGTGCTGAAACGGGTGCGCACCATTGCTCTAACATCCCGTTATTCCGACAGCCCATTATTCCGACGACCCATTATTCCGACAGCCCATTACTCCGACGGCCCATTTTTCCGACAATATAAAATTGAACTCAATCCACAAATCCATGGCTTAAGGATGTAGCCCTAGGGTATGGGAGATAACTCTATTTTCAGTGTCTTCTCAAATATATGATCATCTGTGCGCTTGAAAAATTCCCCCTCAATTGCTAACCCGAATAATCCAGTCGTTATATTACGCTCCCGCTGGTCGCTGGTCAGAAGGCGGAGAGAATCGGATACGGAAAGGGCTTGAATTATTCGAGTTACTCAATTCCAAGCTTCTTGGTGACAACGATTGTTTACATTGGATATGGCCAGTTAACAAAATGACTCATCAGTTTCCTTTTACCTTTCCATAGCTGTGCTCCTAGTATGTTTATATCTTATTGCTGCTTATAGAGCAAATTCATTTTATGGTAGTAAAAAAATAGAAAGCTATGTTTGGGGAAAAAATTGTAATATCTTATCATCTCTAATACCGCCGCCCCCTAAGACAACTAAAGAATAAACCAGAATCAAACGAATACAACTGGAGCACAGAATTTGAAGGAATTTAACAATACAGCTGCGTGGCTGTCTGTGTTTTTTGGTTGTTTTTAAATGAATTAATCAAGTAGAGTCACCCTCAAACCACCCCTCCCCCTCCCTATCTGAGATTAAAATAAAAAAGACAAATGCAGTTTGGTAATTTGGACTTCCACTGTGTCAATTATAAGAATTCAAAAGCTTTTTGTTATTGGTAACTAGCAATTTTTTTTTATCTCACAAACAAAGAAACTAGCAAAGGGTGGGTGTGTGATAACTTTCCTCGACAATTTCATTTTTTTCTTGGTGCCATCCATGAAAGACATAAATTTAAATATTTAAAAAATCTGACGGTAAAAGTTTGTAAAATTTGGTGCAATGATGTCTATATGTCTATTCTTTAGTGTGACATTTCTTGGTGAAAATTAAATGACAGGAATTTTTTTAATCCAATTTTTAATACCAAGGTGGTCCTCAGGGCATCCCCTTTTTTTGCCGTTTCCACTGTTTTGCACGTGATTATCTCCAAACAGGATATTCAGATATGCTAGATATTTCATATTTATTCAACAACAACACTCTCAAGTGTATTAAAGCCAAAATATCCCCATTCAATCAGAAATAAATGTGCATATCTATTAGAATCTTCCGAAACTAATATTACCATCTGGCGTCAAGAATACCCCCAACATTGCTATATTTAGGATGTGCGATGGAAAAAACGACACGGTGAAATGTTTTGAAACTTTGGCAGATAATGTATTTAGACATAACTATTCCATGATGCAATTAAAAAAAAAATTGAATGATGGGAAAAATTAAGGGTAACCCAGGTCTACACCCTTAACTTCGAAAAAAAATTCTGAAAAATGGCTTGAGGAATCAAAACCAAGCGTGACATATATCTTCCAGTACAAGAATGTCCTTTACTGCATTGTTGGTAAACAGATATTGAAAATGGTCACTCGGCAGCAGTGGAGGTAAAGGTTTACATTTATGGTAAATAATAATTTGCTTTTAAAAACCTCTGAACTGAAATTGGCTACTTTGTTTGTTGCATGATCGAGAACTCAAATGTGATTTTTAGGTCAAATAGATTTTATTTTCAGACACGAATTTGCTCCCTTCCCACATTTTTACCTTCGAATTATAATTCATTTTCCATTTTCGTTTAATTCATTTCAAAATTTCAATTGTCATGCAATTTAGGCACGGACCATTTGCTATTTTTCGGATGGGAGAAGGCTAGGGGGAGGGAGCTGGGATTTTCGTCCGGATATATTTTTTTTCCGGTAAAAATCAGGGCCAGAAATAAAAAAAAAAAAAACCCTCCCTCCAATAATTTTTTTGTCGTCTCGCGGCGGTGTAAACTTTTCATGATTAAATCCAAAATGTAGAAGTGTCAGACCATCCAAAATTGGTACTGAGATTTCTCATGTCGTCATGATGTAAGGAATCTGCTAGCACCATGACATTTGACTTTGACCCAATATTTACCCTTTAGTTTAATACAGAAACAATCCGCCCAGTGAGTATAAAGATTAAAGTCAATCTTCCATTAGGCATAGAAGAAAAACAACAGGTTTTAAGATAATTATACTACTTTTGACCATTTTTGGCGGAATAATGGGTTGTCAGAGAAATGGGCTGTCAGAGCAATGGGCTGTCGGAATAATGGGCCGTTGGAGCAATGGGCTGTTGGAATAATGGGCTGTCGGAATAATGACCTGACCCCGCTGAAACTCTACTTTCACATTTGGCCCCCAAAAAGTGTCCCCCCTTCTTCTTTTTAACACATACCTGGTGATGTGAAAATATAACTGCGAGCCCCTGTGATTGGTTCCAGATTATTAGATACGTTATTTCTTATTGATTATTGATTTAGGCTTCAATGCGCAAGCCTGCAACAGATTTTTGGTGCACTTATTTTCTGATTTTTCAATACACTGTTTTGATTGATTAATAAATTTATATTCAATGCACAAGCCTGCACCAGTTTTTTGATGCACTGCACAGGAATTTTAGTGCAACTATAAATAGCAACGTAACGTCGAAACTGACGTCACTTCACACTCATTTATTTTCAAAAGTTCATTTACATTTGTATCTTCAAAACAAAAGCAGGGTTGTGTTAAACATGCCAAGAAATCCCAGCCAAAAATTCCGGTCGACCCCCTATGGGACTCATTAGTAGTTAAATCATTGAAACAGATTAGTTAATGACCTGTATCGCAACAGCAGGCGAAGTTTCCATAGCAACTTCCCTTCTTCTCATTAAGTTTTATGATAACAAGATTGACCTACTCTGAAGTGGTATTGCTATTGTTTATCAGTGTTGTAAAGTGTCGTATAAATTTAAGATAATTTCAAAGATGGCAAGAAATAGAAATACTCCGGCACTGTTTTATATCAACTAAAATTATAATTTATAAGAATAAACCTAAAAGAAAAATAATATGATAATAGGTGTTACCTAACTTGGGACGAAGTCCAATAATTTTTTTAAACAATATATCAGGGACCAAACTCCGGACAGTTTTCGTATCCGCTACCGAACATGGTTCATAACCGGAAGTAGTAAATAAACTTTATTGTACTATAGCTATAGTTTGCACATTTTTATTCACGAGAAAAGCCGTCATTAGTTTTATACATCATAAAAATTATATACATTGTCGGTCATCTTTGTGTATGGTTGTCAAGGACTACTTCACGCTCTATCTCGCGATATTTTGAACAGGTTCCACTTCTCACGAGAGCTGCAACTTGATTTTTTTTTCTACATCCTTGTACCCGTTCTTGATTTTATTTATACAATATGTCATTTTTAGTACTTTGATACTCGTGCCCCTACAAGAGCAATTTTTTAATGCATCAAATTTTTTGCAGAAACCCACTGTAGCTGTACATGTATTGCTTCCGGTATGTCATTTCCGGTGCATGAAAATTTAGTCATTAGTATATAGAAAAAAATGGCTATTTCTACCATAGTTGGGACTTCGTCCCATAATATGATAATAGGTGTTACCTAACTTGGGACGAAGTCCAATAATTTTTCTAAACAATATATCGGGGACCAAACTCCGGACAGTTTTCGTATCTGCTACCGAACATGGTTCATAACCGGAAGTAGTAAATAAACTTTATTGTACTATTTAGTTTGCACATTTTGTTGTTCATGTGCAATGCTTTATTCACGAGAAAGGCCGCCATTAGTTTTATACAACATAAAAACTATAAACATTGTCGGTCATCTTTGTTTATGGTTGTCAAGGACTACTTCACCCTCTATCTCGCGATATTTTGAACAGGTTCCACTTCTCACGAGAGCTGCAACTTTTTTTTTTCTACATCCTTGTACCCGTTCTTGATTTTATTTATACAATATATCGTTTTTAGTACTTTGATACTCGTGCCCCTACAAGAGCAATTTTTTACTGCATCGAATTTTTTGCAGAACCCACTGTAGCATTCTCTATCCAGAGTTGTCTTTCCTGCTACGCTACACAACATCTCTGTCAACGCCCATTACACAAGATTTTTGTAAAATTTAGAAACAGTAGAAAAATCTACTTTAAATTGTTTTAATTATTCTAAATATCAATAAAGATGAAAATAAATCACTCATTTCAAATCAATTCTCTCTTAAAAATGATTTGTGATCGTTTTTAGCTTTTTAATTTTTACCTCCGCAAAATAGTTCTCCAAGAATTGGGGGGTAAAATCATTTTTAAGAGAGAATTGATTTGAAATGAGTGACTTATTTTCGTCTTTATTGATATTTACAATAATTAAAACAATTTAAGTACATTTTTTTTACTGTTTCTAAGTTTTACAAGAATCTTGTAAAATGAGCGTTGACAGAGATGTTGTGTAGCGTAGCAGGAACGACAACTCTGGATAGAGAATGCCCATTGTAACTGTACATGTATTGCTTCCGGTATGTCATTTCCGGTGCATGAAAATTTAGTCATTAGTATATAGAAAAAATTTGCTATTTCTACCATAGTTGGGACTTCGTCCCATAATATGATAATAGGTGTTACCTAGCTTGGGACGAAGTCCAATAATTTTTTTAAACAATATATCGGGGACCAAACTCCGGACAGTTTTCGTATCCGCTACCGAACATGGTTCAAAAACGGAAGTAGTAAATAAATTTTATTACTATAGCTTTAGTTTGCACATTTTGTTGTTCATGTGCGATGCTTTATTCACGAGAAAAGCCGTCATTAGTTTTATACATCATAAAAATTATAAACATTGTCGGTCATCTTTGTTTATGGTTGTCAAGGACTACTTCACCCTCTATCTCGCGATATTTTGAACAGGTTCCACTTCTCACGAGAGCTGCAACTTGATTTTTTTTCTACATCCTTGTACACGTTCTTGATTTTATTTATACAATATGTCGTTTTTAGTACTTTGATACTCGTGCCCCTACAAGAGCAATTTTTTAATGCATCGAATTTTTTGCAGAACCCCACTGTAGCTGTACATGTATTGCTTCCGGTATGTCATTTCCGGTGCATGAAATTTTAGTCATTAGTATACAGAAAAAAATTGATATTTCTACCATAGTTGGGACTTCGTCCCATATTAATCAATAATGCTATACACATGCTTAATGAATTCGAAGAAATTCCGTCTTGGTTAATAATTTGTGTTAATGAATATATGATTAAAACGGTAATTATGCGATTTAATTCAATAAATAAATACACTCAGTGGGGGAAACATTCAACTTATGTTCACTTATATCACATGGATAAGAGTGAAAACAAATAAGATAAGTGAAAATAAGTTGAAATGTCAAATCAATAGCCTTGGTTATTCATATATTTTTGACAATAATGTGAATTTTAAACATCAACTGATAAATATAAAGCAAAGAATAAAAGATCAAAATTTACAAAATCAAAATAGCAATATTTATCAATCTTCTAAATTAAACTTCTTTAGAACTTTCTACAATATGGGACAAAGGCCTTCATATGTTGATTGTTTGGTTAATATTTCGGAGAGGGTTGTAATTTCTAAAATTCGCAGAAGTGCCCATTTACTAATGATAGAAAGAGGAAGGCATAAAAATATTCCTACATCAGAAAGATTTTGTACAGTTTGTAAATCTGGAAAAATTGAAAATGAAGAACATTTCCTAATTCATTGTCCAGGATATGAACTGCAAAGACAAATATTTGTAAACAAAATTAACAAAATAGTACCAAGATATATAAAACTGAGTACAGTTTCCAAAATAAAACTTCTTCTTAATAGTAATTCATCAGTAATTCTTAGAATGTCCTCTTCATTCATTTCGAGTTGTTTCAAAAATAGAGACAGTCTGATGTGAAATACATTATATATTATTATGCATAATTTTTTTTTTTAATATTGTCATATATATATATTTCATTTGATGTAAAACCATACTTCACAAAGTTGTCATACTGTTACATTGTATATGGGACCTAACCATTTTTTTTAATTGAGATTGTGCTAATAAAGTATTTAGTATTTAGTATTTTTTTAAAATAAAAATTAAGTTAACACATTAAAAAAAAGGGGGGGGCTCAAAAGGTGCCTGTTGTCTGGTAGTAAAAATGGTACAAAAAAATCAGTCTAACAATGATGCATAATTCACTTTAACCCCGTCTTTGTTTTTGAAAAGTAAATAAAAATAAATCTTTTCTGGATAACGGGTATACCTCTTATTCCGGTATTCGAAATTATTAATCAATTGTAGTGTTGAATCTATACTATATTGGGTACAATCTGATGGAATAGTGAATGTTAAACGGACTCAAAAGGCAAAGGCGCTTCGGGGATCGACCCCCCCTTTTTTTTCTCCGATGTTTTATTTTTAGCAAATTCAACTTCATTACGTGTCCGTGTTCTGTGTTCTTATCAATCCGATCTTACAATAACAGTAGTTTATGGGTACCGGCGGCCCTAAATGAAAAACAAGAGAAAGAATACATTAAGAAAGTGAAAGCCTAAAAAGGGGGAGAGTCAAGGAACTATACTAGATTATATCACAGGGACTTGCTTCCGGTGAATAAAAAGATCGACTATCCACACTAGAGTATACATGTGGATAGTCGATCTTTTTATTGACCGGGAGCAAGTCCCTGTGATTATATTATCTTTGTTGTTTTCCCTCTATTGACTTGTTGTAAGACTGGTTTCTTAATCTGTATGCACTTGTTTAAATATGTTATATAAATATAATGGTACCAGTAGAAAAGAGGTTTACTAAGGTGACAAATATTATGAATTTTATTATGATTTTCTTTAATAGAATCTAAAAACGAAATTAGTAATAAAATAGCATTTAAAACAATTTGAAACAGTGATAGAAATTTACCCCGTAAATAATTTAGGCACGTTTTGCAGCTTTTATATTAATATCCTGAAGGTACCTTTGTTTTTGTAAATGTTATAGACTCGAACCAAAAGTAATATATAATATCTGGTGAATTTTCATCTTAATTTTGTTTAAAGCACAATAAAAAATAAAAAGCAAATCGAATTTTATACTCATTTTCTTATGACTTCTGAATTAAAATGAACAATTTTAATCTGAGATTATGCTAGTCGCTTAGTAACAGTTTTTGTAAGGAAGTGACTATATACACGACCGTCGTGCAGCTAATTTCTCCTTGTCTATTCGCACGACCGTCGTGCAGCTAATTCTCCTTGTCTATTCGCACGACCGTCGTGCAGCTAATTCTCCTTGTCTATTCGCACGACAGTCGTGCAGCTAATTTCTCCTCGGCTATTCGCACGACCGTCGTGTAGCTAATTTCTCCTCCGCCATTCGCACGACCGTCGTGTAGCTAATTTCTCCTCGGCTATTCGAACGACTGTCGTGCAGCTAATTCTCCTTGGCTATTCGCACGACCGTCGTGCAGCTAATTCTCCATTGCCTATCCAGAGTTGTCGTTCCTGCTACGCTACACAACATCTCTGTCAAAAACGCCCATTTTACAAGATTTTTGTAAAATTTAGAAACAGTAAATAAATGTACTTAACATTCTTTTAATTATTGTAAATATCAAGAAAGATGAAAATGAAACACTCATTTCAAATCAATTCTCTCTTAAATTAAAAATGATTTGTGATTCGT
>MJUT01025047.1:292498-308278 GCA_002080005.1 Gigantidas platifrons
AAAAAAATATTCTGATTCCCAATGTTGCTGAAAAAAATATTCTGATTTTGGTGGAGGAAAAAAAAATAATCTGATGCAGAGTTTTTGTCATATAACCTAATGTTAAATTCTGGTAAAAAAATTCTAACTCTCGTCCGAAAAAAAACATAACCTCCCCTCCCCCTGCAAGTTAAATGGTCGGTCCCCTATATGGTTTGTTTGATTCAATGAAACTTTAACCAAAGCTAGTACACCATATGAAAATGTGCATGAAGAAAAATAATTACGGACCTGCATAATCAAGGGGGAGATAATTGGACTTGAGGATACTTTCATGTTGACCTATGTAGATGACATTGAAAGAAAATCTACTCCTCTGTGGTTTGTAAGATGTCAATGAAACTTTAACCGAAGGAAGTAAATCCAATCGACCTGTGCATAATTATGGTATTGCATGAAGGAGGGATAATCAGACTTTGCTGCATTATGTTGTCAAATTGGGCCACAGAAGTATTCTTTTGTGGCGTGGCCACAGTACTAGTATTGCATTGGGCTTCATTTTAACACCAGGAGTCAAAATCTATATAAGTAAGACATAAGTTTCCTTGTAAAAAAGAAGACCAATTACACATTAAAGCATCTTTTCAAGTTCTAGTCACATATGACATTGACCAATTAAATTATAGCTACCTTGATTTGGAAAGCATTAAATAATAAAGTCAGAAGAGGTCATAAAAACAGAAAATAGAATGGAGCTGCATGCAGTGACATATAGGAGCAGTTTTAATTTGATTGGTCAATAGTAAACACATAAGCACTTGAACATGTTGGATATAGCCATAATAAAAGATGTCAAATACTGTGATGTCATACTTACCAGAGTTATGGCTTATACCAAGTTAATGACATTTAGTGGTTCATCTTGTCAGTAAGATCTCTGTCACCTGGCTCTTAACCCATTCCACATTTGAGTGAACATTTTATTGAGAAGTTTGAGATATTTGCTATGATGGTCGATTTAGTATAGTACATGCCAGTCATAATATAACATATAACCATGACCTCATTGACATAGTTAAGTTGACACCCTGAATACACAGACTGGAGTTACCAATTATTGGTCAAATGATTCATCACGAAGTATGGCGGACATGTTATGTTCCTCATATATACTTAACACTGCAAAATAAAAAGCCCAAGCATGTCTGAGATGCACAAAGAGCTACACTATCACTTCTCTGCAGCATTAAAGTTGGTGATGTATGTTAGTATGGAATGTCTGCTTATTTGGAAATCATCCATTCTTGGAATCACAGCTAATATAAAGTTTCAAGGCAAAACCGTATATCAGCGCTTTCGCGCTTTGATTAATTTTGACCTCCGCAAAATAGTTCTGCAAGAAGTGGGGGGGGGGGTCATTTTTAAGAGAGAATTGATTTGAAATGAGTGATTTATTTTCATTGATAATGACAGTAAACTCAAAAGTTATAAAACTTTAAAAAATTCCGGTAACATCATGTATGTATTGTTTGTATTCTGTTTATTTTTGTCACATGCTAAAAGACTGCACAAAATCATAGTCCTACAATATAAGACTCCGATAGGCGCGATGTTTACTTTACATGTTTTAATTTTATTTTTCCTTTTTATTATTTTTTGTTATTTACTATTTACTGTTTTCTATTTATTGTTTTATTTCTGATGTCTGCTCCTCGATTATTTGAAGACCTATCAGAAACAAGAATTTTCTGTGGCAGCCATGTTTGTTAATGGATAGGAGCGAAATGGGCAATCTTTATAGAGGACCTTACATAGATGCATCCTACCAAATTTAAGTTCATTTGGCTGAGGGGAAGATTAAAATGTGAAAGGTTAACGGACGACGGACGCCAAGTCCTCACTTTGCCTTTGGCAAGGTGAGCTAAAAAGGGGGTAGGTCAGTGCAGTATTTTCTGAATACAAGTTTTAAGGTTATACACTGTATATATCATGGATTATCGTTCGTAAATCACCAAAACTGCGAGATGAATAAGACCCTATATCTATTTGTAAGATAGTCCCCACCCGTGTGTACTATCTATTCCACATGTCACGGTCGTGTAAATAGAATTCCCTTATATAATTAACACGACCGTCGTGTATATATCCCATCCTTTATGCGTTGTATATTTGCAGGACGGTCGTGTAAATAGAATTCCTTTAAGTAATTCACACGACCGTCGTGTATATATCCCATCCTTTATGCATTGTCTATTTGCAGGACGGTCGTGTAAATAGAATTCCCTTAAGTAATTCACACGACCGTCGTGTATATATCCCATCCTTTATGCATTGTCTATTTGCAGGACGGTCGTGTATATAGAATTCCCTTAAGTAATTCACACGACCGTCGTGTATATATCCCATCCTTTATGCGTTGTCTATTTGCAGGACGGTCGTGTAAATAGACTTTTCCGGAATGCGCACGACAGTCGTGTATATATCATCGGCCGTGAAAAGTACGTGATCTAAAACTTTTATGTCTGAGTCAATTGTGCGATTTAAAAGATCGGATAATCAAAGTCGGAATTTAAATTGAAAAATAATATCGGTGAAGGAATGAAAATGTTCCGGTGTCGTAAAATTTTTAGCTACCTCCAACTTCCGGTAGCTAATTTTCATACGGCGGAGCTATAACAATTAGCTACCTATGAAAATTAGCTACTTGTAGTATAAACTTATAGGATTTGTCTCCCTTATTATGTTTACCAAAATACAAAACTGCATGTACATAAACAGGAAAAGAGTTACTGATTGACAAAGAGAGACATATAGATCTACACAATATAAAATAAAATAAACAATAAATATTAGTGGTGTTCATAGTTGAAAAACAAGATGGTTACCTATATGGCTGTATAGCATGTGATTAAGTTACAAACTATCTTTTTTCAATTTACCATCGCGATGTATCATTTTTACAGCTATTAAAAAATAGATTGGTGGACTATTTATATTTTTATGGTGGAATTTAATATTTATTCGATGTTCAAACTATACGTATAATATTCTTTAGCTTTATAAGATCATATCTGATAATGGAAATTCATTTGTTCCAAGTCCGAATTCAAATTTCGTGATGAAGCGTATTTTAATTGTATTATTATTGTATATATTAATTATTAATCACACTTTTATTATTGCTAACCATGTTACCCTCTTGAAATAAAGAAATGAACTCATTTACTTACTTATTGACGCTATCTTCTGAATTCAAGAAATAAATAAATTTATGTGGCATATTTTTTTAATAATAAAAGTTGGGAACTTTATCTATTACAATATTAACGAACTGGTAGCTATTAGATTAATTTCAATTCGAAACTGAAACTATTTGCACACTCTTGATGACAATCTCTTATTTGGATTTTGTAAAAATAGAACCCTAAATCATAAATTTCCAACAGAATGTGGAAGATGGCAAAATATAAATTTGTTTACATATATGTACCCAAAAAGTCGCTTTTTATGTCTCTTCTGAAGGATTGTGATTTGATTTGATTATTGGTGTTTTACGCCACTTTCAACAATATTTCAGCTATATCATGGCGACCAGTATTAGTGCTGGAGGAAGCCGGAGTACCCGGAGAGAACCACCGACCATGGGCAAACAACTGGTAAACTTTATCACTTGCGACTGCGAGTCGAGTGCGCCTTTTTTGTAATTTACAAAGCCGGACGCGAACCCACGCCGTATTGGTGATAGGCTTGTATGAGTTGTTAGATCCAGCGACCTAACTCATTGAGCCACTCGGGCCCCTCTGAAGGATTGTGAAATCGTGAAAAGTCGACCGTGCGTTGCACAATGTATTTTGTATTGTTACGTTATTTATTGTCATTTGTGTAGACAATATATGGATTCGCTGAGAAACAGACCAGAAATGCTCATCAGACTCTAATCGGTAGTGTAATCGTTAGCATGCTCGCATCGAGTGCGGTAGATCGTGGGTTCGAGTCCCGATCGAGTCAAACCAAAGATTATCAATTGGTATTTGTTGCTTACAATGCAAAGCACACAGAATTAAGGAGAAAGAGCAAAGACTGGTTGGCGCGGAATCAGGATATAGTGTCCGAGTGGAGCGACATGTATATCCGCGGACTTGCTTCCGTTAGCTAACACTATAAAAAAAATAAGCGTGTTGGTCTAGAAAAAAACGGACATCATCATCATCATCTCATTGCAAATTAACTTGGTCTCGCCATGATATAGCTATAAAATTGCTGAGTTGGCGGTAAACAACAATCGCTCACTCACTAAAGCTGTTACGTAAAATTTTTATATTTCCCGACAATGTACGTATATTATGTTTATTCTGCAATGTCTTATAGTAAAAAAAAACAACTTCCAAATTGTCTAAAAAGAGCAGAAACAGACATCGTTCTAAGAGTTTTAGACGTCCGTGCTTATATTGTAAGTTTCTCGGCGTCGCTCGACATGAATCAGGTACCAGAAAAACTATATCTTGGTCTAAATCTTATGCACAATGTGATGAAAGAAGCTGTTATATATAAAAGCCTTAGGTACAGACAAAACATGTGTCACACTAATGAGGAGCGATGAACAAATCACAGCTGACACAAAGCAAAAATCAAACATCCACAACAGTCTCAGTCCGTATTCACCGTGGAATTACAAGACAACATCCCCGGCTGCACCAAAACCCACATCATAAAAACAGCATTCCCAATATCTCTACCAGGTGTAAAGAAACTCCTACATAACATCAATACGCATAGATCTTGTGTTCCCAAAACTTTTAAATCATTTGGCTTTCCAATCTTTTGATTTTGAGTTACCTGATGAAGGTTATTCCAGAAACGTTCATGTGCACTAAATTTGATATCTACGTTTTTATTACTTCTTTTTAGCAATGTAGCTATCAGAATGTTTTCTATGAAAACAAGATACACTCATTGTTTAATATGATAGATACAAAATGTATGGGGGGCCCGGGTGGCTCAATGAGTTAGGTCGTTGGATCTAACAACTCATACAAGCCTATCACCAATACGGAGTGGGTTCGCGCCCGGCTTTGTAAATTACAAAAATGGGTGCACTCGACTCGCAGCCGCATGTGATAAAGTTTACCAGTTGCTTGCCCATAGTCGGTGGTTCTCTCCGGCTTCCTCTACCACTAAAACTGGTCGCCATGATATAGCTGAAATATTGTTGAAAGTGATGTTAAAACACCAAAAACCAAATCAAATCAATTCAAAAATGTATGTAAAATTTCCAGGTAAATTAGTTACTTGTATCTCTTATGAAAATTATGTGTACAGAACTAAGTCAGATTGATAAAAGGTACATTCATGTAGGGTTTTTTTTTCTTTCTTTTTGATATTTTTTTTACGATTGGTTTGTTTTGTATTTGTTTGTTTTTGATAACAGATTAGGCCATGCAAAGTTAATTACTTGGTTCTCAGGCCCTTTTTTGTCAAAATTGATGAGGGAGGGCGGCATTTTTTTTTATCCTTTTACTGTTGTAAAAAGTGATGAGGGAGGCATTTTTTCTTCTTTTTATTTGTGAAAAATATGGCAATGTATAAATCTTTTCATTACTTTATTGAAAATTTCAATTTTATTTCTTCCGATGGTGGCAGAAACATCACAAGTGGTTAATTTTTATGGAAACGTCCAATCCGCTGGATTTTTTTTTTCTCCGTAAACAATTCCAATAAGGTACAAGCTTCGGAGAAGCCCCCTATTATGTTTCCTGGTAAAACTGGCAAACATTTGTGCCGAATTTGCACAGAAACGATTGACATTTTGTCTAAATGTCAAACGGAAACACGTTTTTTATTTATACATTGTCATAATGATGCTTTAAATCTCATTTAAGCATGATGCGTTTTAAAGCGTTTCACCGACCACGCGATATAAGAGAAAAACGGATGCGGTTGTTTTTTTCCGTACGGACAGCGCTACCGCATTTAATTATTTTTTTTTACTATTTTTGCAAAAAAATCGGCAATGCGGCGACGAATTTCCACATGCGGGCGGGCCTGAGAACCAAGAAATTAACTTTGTATGGCCTTAATATCTAATTTTATTTCGTTTGTTTTTCTGTTTTGAGGATAAAACTTCAGAAAGGCCTACAAATTTATACATCTTGGGATAACAGTAGTACTTTAGGGCGCCTGCATCCTAATTTCTTTTGTACTTTATCAATAAATATTTAGAGGATTGCGTTTGTATTGAATCGGAGCCTTGATGGGAGAGAGGTTTAAAGAGCTGCCTACACCTCATTTATCTTTCACTGCACTGTTTATCACTTGGATGATGTACTCAGTCTTTAGAAAGTAGATTTCCAGACGCTGGTACAACATATGAAAATGTCTGTAATGTCATTGAATATAGCTCAAGTAAATATTTTGCATCATGATGGTATGTTTTGTAAGTACAGATACTTTTATCACATATATACTTGTCAATTTAAAAATTAAATAACAGCCATACATGACAATATCTCACACACAAATTATCTTAAAGGGGCATTATCTGCCAAATCGTAAATTTTTGTTACCCATTAAAACTATCAGATATGATTGATGCCTTAGCTAAACGTATTTCTGTAACTTATAAATGTTATGAAATATACGCGCATCGGGGAAAACGTGTAACTGCTCGTGGTTTGAGATCGATCAAGAAATGGACGTCATCTTATTAATTATCGACATTGTTTACGGAGTTTGTCGAATCGTCATTAAATCAGTACAACAATGCACTAATTTCTTATTTTTTGTGAATCTGCTTTTAGTCGGTGTTAATTACGGACAAAGAACCATGCAAGTTGGCATTCAATAAGCGACAAAATACAAATAATTCGTTTTTACCTGTCACTAGTAAGGTCAATTGCATACGGAAAAAGCGAGGTCAAATTATTTGCTTGCAAGCAAATAAGTAATCGATGGTCATTTTCGTTCCCAAAAGGCGGAAAGTGGTTCGATAAGCTGTTTAATGTGAAATATTTACCTTTATTTCACCATTTTAAAGCTATTTACCAATTTCCAAAACCTATGATTTTTTTTGGTCAAAATCGTAGATAATGCCCCTATAACACAAGTTATTTCTGAAAGATTTTATTGAAAAACTCAGACCGGTATGATGGAACATTAGCATACATATAATACAATACAATATATAGACTAGAGGGGAACCCCGGGGTATAGAAATGGGACCGAGAGCTTCTTCGGCTTGAAGGGGGGTCCGTCGGTTGTGCGGGATGCATTAATCCACAACCAACCCGTCCTTCGGATGAGACGTAAATAAAACCGAGGTCCCGTGTTGAGAGATTGCCACACTCTTCACACGTGAAAGAACCCAGTGTAACAGCTCATTACGAGCATTATGCTCATGATGAGTGGTCCATATGAGACCTGTTGCACTGGCTAAATTACCCGTCCCTATACCCATCACCTTTCCTTGTTTCGAATCCCGTGGCGTTTAAATTTTTTAATGCTCTCGTCCTAAATATAGCTGAAAAATTGCTCACTGGACGTTAAACACCAATCAATCAATCAATCAATCAATCAATCTCAGTAGGTTTAGAATATTTTTTAGAAATCAACCAATGAGCAACAAGAATTGCCTGTGGTGGACATGTTTGTTGACGGATCGGGACGAAATGAGCAAACTTTATAGAGGGTTTTCCATAGCTGCTACCTCTCTAGTTTCGGTTCATTTGGCCAAGCGGTTTCAGAGGAGAATATTTTTTTATGAATCGACTAATCAGCAACACGAATTGCCTGTGCTGGCCATGTTTGTTAACAGATCCAAAATTAGCAATATTTATAGAGGGCCTTCCATAGATGATTCCTACCAAGTTTCAATTCATATGACTAGCGGTTTCAGAGATTTTTAAAAATTGACCAAACAGAAACAATAACTGCCTATGGCTACTCGGTTTCAGAGGTGAAGATTTTTTATTTATAGAAATCAACCAATCGGCAATAAGAATTGCCTATGGTGGCCATGTTTGTAAATGGATCAGGACGAAATGAACAATCTTTATAGAGAACCTTACATAGATGCTTCCTACTAAGCTTCAGTTCATTGGGCTAAGGGATTTCAGAGCAGAAGATTAAAATGTGAGAAGCTTACAGACGGACGACGGATCAAATGATGGCAATAGCTCACGTTCCCTTTGACAACGTCTGCTCAAAAGCTTTGATGAATACCAGGGTGATAACACAAATTCTAACATGACGTCCTTCTTTCGCTTTGTAGACAAACGAGTGATTTATCGATGGTCAATGATAATCTCGTTCACACATGCGCCGGTCAATGTGACTGACGTTTCCATTGGCAGCATAAATGGTGTGTGACACTTTCCGGAAACGTAAATATAAATTATCGTCTTCCAATCAAAGTAATCTACCGTATTTGTAATCTTAGACATATCAGAAACGAAATAAATCTTGGAAGCATGAATGTGTTTTGAGTTTTAACATGGGTTGGCGGATATTATTAAATTTTATCCAACAATCCATGTCAAAACTCAAAACACATTCTGGCTTCCATATGATTTATTTCTTAATTAGCCGGTCATTTTACCTCAGCTTGAATAACTCATCTGGTCACTTGTACAGATTATGTTCAATAAAGTATAGATTTTGTTAAAAAATATTTTATAAATTTCGAATTTAACCCATAAATATAGGATTTTTGATTCTGTCACATCTCTCAAACAATAAAAGTGTCAAAAAATCAGTGGGGAGCCTTCGAAAAGGAATTGGTCCATTTCGTTCATGTTTTTTAGCAACAGTTTCCAGATTGAATAGATGTCGGACTCGGTGTATTGAATATTTGGGGATAGCAAAAAATGGGTGTGCCACTGTTTGTGTAAATCTACATGTAAAAAAAAGATCATTTAGAGTAGAATTAAATCCACATTATCGAGGGATATCCTCTCTACCTCTTGTGGTTTCAGACATGAAGTCAACTGAAAGGGACAAACAAGTGTCAAATGGCAAAATTTTAGCTTTTATGTTGTTCATCCAATATTAATGCAGTTTTTATGTAAATGATGGTCTTTGTGGATTCTTGATGGGCCATATAAAATGCCATTTTATTTCTAAAAGTGACACAAATTCAGAGAATTCAGAAATTTCGTATATTAGGAAGGCATTTTTAACAACTGACTGATATAGTAAAACAAGACAAAATCAATGCCCGTGCCCAAAATACAATGGGCCCAGTAAATGACTGTTTCCAGCAATTTACCGTGTCGATATACGTATACGCTTTTTCGACTTTGCCTTGCCGACATTCTTCGATCTGCCCCTTTATTTTATATTATTTCTTGAATGATTTACTATCCAAAGTCTCGTATAATTTATCTCAACTTTATTTCCTTTCAATGATTCTGTCAATTTTATTTTATTTTTATTTTATTTTCTTTGAAGTGACCATGTTATTTGTAAATCTTTTCATATGTAGTATTTGTCACAATTTGTCCCAATAGTATATCATATAAGATAAAAAATCAATTTTAAAAATAATAAACATTTGATTTTAATTGAGTTGTTATTATTTTTATACAACGTCATTTTCATTCACCACTTTGATGTCGGATGATCATAGGAGTAAGGGGAGCTAAAAATGAAATATCGCTAGACATATGGCGGAAGGGGGGGGGGGGGGGGGNNNGGGGGGGGGTGTTAAGCAGTGGATTACGGGCAGTTACGTGATGTGCTCAATGTTTGAGCTGAATTTTAGATTCAAATTGATTCTGATTCCTAAAAGGATTTAAGAGCTCGACAATTCAATTTAGATATCTTTATTTTGATTAGAGATCTCTTTAATGTATTATGAGTGATCACAGTTTTATGTCCACATCTCCCTAACTTAGAAAGACCCTTCATTAAATTCTAATAATTTCAATTAAACCTCCCTTCCATTTTATTTACCTTCCTTTGGCCCATGAAAAGAATTACAAAAAACCCAGAAGTATTACCATTAGTATCCTACTATGAACTAGAGCACGACTGTCAAATTTTATAATTTCAGAATTATAATGTTGCAAGTCCAATTTCGAAGATGTTTGACTTGTTCTACTACAGTAATCCCTGCCACTATTATCAGAATAAACGCACAAATAAAATCAGGTTTTGGAAAATAAAAAAGTCATAGATATTGTCAGAGAAATGGAATGAAGGAATGCGAGGTAGCTAATTTTCATGGGCAAACTTCTGATGCTTATGCTTATGTTTGAATGGTGCAAGGTAGTTTATTTTCATGGATAACACTTTGACACCTGTGTCATACATTGAACAGATGTAAGGTAGCTTATTTTTATGAAAAATGTCATGACTCAGGTATCCCATGCAACGAAGGAATGCGAGGTAGCTAATTTTCATGGACAAACTTCTGATGCTTATGTTTATGTTTGTATGGTGCAAGATAGTTTATTTTCATGGATAACATTTTGACACCTGTGTCATACATTGAACAGATGTAAGGTAGCTTATTTTTATGGAAAAAGTCATGACTCCTATACCATGCAATGAAGAAAGGTCAGGTAGTTAATTTTTATGGACCATGCAACGACGGAATGCGAGGTAGCTAATTTTCATGGGCTAGCCTCTGATGTCTATGCTTATGTTTGAATGGTGCAAGGCAGTTTATTTTCATGGATAACACTTTGAAACCTGTGTAATACATTGAACAGATGTAAGGTAGCTTATTTTTATGGAAAACGTCAGGACTCATATCCCATGCAACGAAGGAATGCGAGGTAGTTAATTTTCGTGGGCAAACTTCTGATGCCTATGCTTATGTTTGTATGATGCAAGATAGTTTATTTTCATGGATAACACTTTGACACCTGTGTCATACATTGAACAGATGTAAGGTAGCTTATTTTTATGGAAAACGTCATGACCTCTATCCCATGTAACGAAGGAATGCGAGATAGCTAATTTTCATGGGCAAACTTCTGATGTTTATGCTTATGTTTGAATTGTGCAAGGTAGTTTATTTTCATGGATAACACTTTGAAACCTGTGTCATACATTGAACAGATGCAAGGTAACTTAATTTATGGAAAACTTTATGACTTCTATCCCATGCAATGAAGGAATTATGCTGACTACGAGTCAACTAGTCTTTGCCTTTATTCTTTTACGCCATATACATTTTTTATTAATCCATTTCTGGGATAAATCTATCTAATTAAATATATTTCCTCGTTTACATCCCCTTTGTCGTTCAACTAATTACCAAGAATCTATCAAAACATGGTAAAAGGGGAATAACTGGAATAGTATTTTTAATGTATTTTTAAGGTAGCAAATTTTCATGGCTATCATTTAGAACACCTTTGTGGTTTACGAAAATTTCTTTCTGAACGTCAAAAAGTAGCTAATAATTATGGTAGCTAATAATAATAGGACACCGGAAATTCCTCACTTTTTGTCTGATGACTTTGTTTTGGCAAATGTATTGAATGATATATCAAATTTTGAAACAGGTCAAATTTCAGTTCAAAATAATTCACAGACTGTGCCTGTTACAAATACTCCAACTTTAAATACATTTAGAATTCCAGGAATTCAATCTACTTCTGGATTAACAATTAGCAGTATTAATAATTGCACAGTGAACTTTAACTTTCATCAATAATTTATCATTTTAAGATTTATCTTCTTGATGTTCAAAAATGTTTATTCTATTTGTGGTTAATATTATTGTTATAAACAGTATATGTACTTGTCTTTTTTACTGCCACATCAATTATTTTACTTTCAGCCATCATTTTACATCTGACGTCTCTTTCGGTATAATACAGACCCGTACACAGGGGGGTGCGAGGGGTGCGAACGCACCCCCCTCTCCTCCAAAAAAAAACCAAAATTATAAACAAATTATAAAGCATTGTATTTTGATGTTCTTTTCCATGTACACAATTTCTGCAGCGTGCACCAATGACTGAACAAAGTCTTTCAGGATTAGCATTGATGCACATACATTATGATATAAAGGTTGACCTAGATCTAGTGGTAGATAATTTTGCAAAAAGAAATCCAAGGAAATTGGAACTTAAAAACCTGATTTTTGACTGCTAATCAATTCATTTCAATCATATGTCTAACTGAACATTTTAAATATAACTTGTTCTTATATTTTGAAAATACCTTCTGCATCAATTTATTATACCCCCCCCCCCAACGAAGTTGTAGGGGGTATACTGGTTTCACCACGTCTGTCCATCCGTCTATGTCGTACGATAACTTGTGTTTCTTAGAATCTTTTTAAATTTTATCAGCTGTTTACTGGTGAAGAGAGGAGGATCCCTTTCATTTTTGACGATTTTCACTTTTGCCGTTCCAGAGTTATTGGACTTGATATGACGGAAAATAGGATTTTTACCCTATGTCGTATGATAACTTGAGTAGTGTTTCTCAGAATGTTTTGAAATTTTATCAGCAGCTTACCGGTGAAGAGAGGAGGATCCCTTTCATTTTTGACGATTTTCTCTTTTGTCGTTCCAGAGTTATTGGACTTGATATGACGGAAAATAGGATTTTTACCCTATGTCGTATGATAACTTGAGTAGTGTTTCTCAGAATATTTTGAAATTTTAGCAGTAGTTTACTCATGAAGAGAGAAGGGTCTCTTTCATTTTTGATGATATTCACTTTTATTGTTCCAGAGTTAGGGGTCTTACATTTTATACAATGTCATAGGGAAATTTTAGTAATGTATGATGGAATCTGGTGAAACTTTACTAAATAATCATTGGCTGGGTAATAGAGGAGGGTCCCTTTCATTTTTGGTCGGAACAATCAGTAATGTTTTGGTTATGGAAATAGGTTGGACAGATTTGGGGAGTGGGGGGTATATCTTAGTGAGTTGTGCTCACAGTAATACTAGTTAACTTTTAAGTTAGGAATATATACAATGTAGTTCATATTGAATTCTCATTATTGCAATACTAATAGGTTATTATACAGTGGTATGTACAATATGGAAAGATATTGTACGAGTCTGTACTGTATTGAAAACCCGTATTGGACGAGACACCGCAGGCGTCGAGTCCAATACGGGTTTTCAATACAATACGGACGAGTACAATATATTTCCATATTGTACATAACACTGTATAATAACCTATTTATTATACAGCTGAAATGATCAATACTATAACAACAATTTTATGTTTAACTTTTAATACAGTCTAAATAGAACAACTGCACAACAGTATTTCGTCACAATTAGTAAAATGTTCTGTATCAATACAGATCCCGTAAACTCAAAAAATGAATTAAAAGCAGCAAAATAACTGATCAACAATTCTTCTAAACAACTTTCTTTTTTTTCCTCAAACTGTTAAATATCGAACAAGTTAATTTTCTCCGTATTGTACAACCGGAAGCCGTATTTTTTCCGTATTGGACGTCCAATGTACAATACGGGAAAAATAATGTACGGTCACATGTCTTAAATGGGTCTTTTTGATTGGATTAAAATTATAGCTGTATAATAAAGCCTGTTATCACAGAAGTTTCAATATGTTCATATCACAATATATTTTGTATATTCCATTCCATGATTTGTTGTCATACAGAGTAACACTGATAGAAAATGAAGGGATATGTTATTAGAAGTTATGGACAGTTCATTGTTAAATAGATTTTTTAGTTAATTACACCTTATATAAGAATGCTGGATTCTCATTGGTTAATAGCCGTGATATTTTTTTTACAAATTCAGGCCTTGCATTGTGAATTTGCAGAATTTTTACTTCATGTAGGTGTATTTGCATAAGATTTAACTTTTTTTCATGGTATTTGCAAAATCGTATTTGCCGTTTTTACCCTTCACCGAGACGCTTGTAACAAAATTTGTAAGACGTTATCAGTTGTGCGTTTTATGTAATATCATTCGGTAGATTTAAACAGATACATCATGTTAGGTCCTGAAAACGACAAACAAAAGGTATTATTTATTTAGCCAGTGTTCTAAATAATATTCGGTGTAATTAAACAGATATATCATGTTTGGGAGGGGTATTTGCGAAAAATACCAGTCTTGAGACTAAATTTCCCTCGCCTTTCGGCTCGGGAAATTTTTCGTCTCTCGACTGGTATTTTTCGCAAATACCCCTCCCAAACATGATATATCTGTATAAAATATGTTCAGACTTGCTTTTATTTGCACATCTATTATAAAAGGAATGTAAAATAAATTACATCTTTTAAATTATATAACTGTTAATAGAAATGTCTATTTACATAATATTATAACCAGGGGCGGATCCAGTGGAAACTGCCACAAACTGCATCACATGAGAATTTTGATGGATAGTTCCTATTTCTGTATTGAATTTACAGGCAAAATCAAAAGATCAAAGAACAGTGAATAAAATCAAGAAAACACAAACCATACGTTGAATGGTTTATTTGGAACACATGGATTTAACTTTAAGAATAAAATATCAAGAAAAGAGAGCAACAATGAGAAACGAGCTGAAATATTATTTTGCAATCTTTAAAATTTGATGTGTACTTAACAAATCGTTATCCAATATGAATGATGGATATAAAAATCAGTTTCACACGAGTCGAATTGTCACCCAATCTAGACGAATCCTTTGATACAATGATTAAATCTTTATAAGATATTGATAAACATGTCTACTAATATATAACTTGTCGTAAAAGGTGGGAGGGCATCAACGTTAATTTTTCCTATAGGCATACCAAATTTATTAGTGAGCTAAATACGTATTGCGGTTATGCTAAGGTCAGATAATTCCAAACATTCGGAAGAAAAACTAATTTGCACGGACGTAAGCGGTACGAATGAAATACTAAAATAACATTTATAGCATTATGTCGCTAATAAAGTGATTTTTTGCTTTTGCACTTTACAACATATAAAAAAAACTGTCAGTTTGTAAATATTAAGTATACCGAACGTCTGATTTGGTCTTTGAGCAAAAGTAAAACAGGGATGACAAAAATACCAGTACAAAGCGAACGAACAACCTCTTATGTATAGCTAACTCCCACCGAATTCAGGAGCGTGGGAAAAGCTGCAAATGGTTAGTATCGCATGCTACATTTGTATCATATATTCAGCAGCCATTGTCTGTTGAGTCACGGGAACAAATGACAAATGAATGTAGTCAAAATCTATAGACAGATTAATACCAATTTGAAAAAGTTGTCAAGTCAGAAAAAATATCAAATTACACATGTAACAATAAAAAAAATCGCTTGAAGAATGCATGAGGAAACCCATGGTGAGGTGTACTAGATATAACATTATCTGATCAAGTTTATGACTGACTTGCGGCAGGTCGGTGGTTTCTCTGGGTACTCCGGTTTCTTCTTCTTCTTCCAATTTAGGAACCGGATTCACACATGAATGTATAAGGTTCCGCGAAAACTTTGCGCAGTGTCGGGCAACACAGCAGCCTTCTTCCGACTATTTACAGGTAAAACTATATACAGGTAGGCGCTGGTCTAGTTGCTGTCAGGACGCGCCTTGAGGGCGCTCCTGAATCCCTCTACTGTGTTGGCCGAAGTTGTATTCGCTGGCAGTTGGTTCCAGTCCCTGATGGTCTTGGGGAAGAATGAATTACCGAGGGCATCACTGCTCGTTCTTTCTTGATAAAGGCGATCTTTGCCTCTAGTCCTGTTGCCGTTGGATTGAATATATTGGTGGCTGTCTATATCAATTAATCCATTTTTGATTTTAAACAGCATGCATAGTCTATTAGTCTTTCTCCTTTCTTCTAATGTTTCCCACTTCAA
>MJUT01025138.1:6011-25878 GCA_002080005.1 Gigantidas platifrons
TCTTGAGTAGACTTGTTTCTTCTTTTCAAAACAGTTCAACAAAACATACCACATTGTCAGAACATTTCAAAAAATCAAATGTTTCTAAATTAGTCGGTTTTGAAGGAAAGATCTTGAGTAGACTTGTTTCTTCTTTTCAAAACAGCATTCAACAAAACATACCACATTGTCAGAACATTTAAAAAAATCAAATGTTTCTAAATTAGTCGGTTTTGAAGAAAAGGTCTTGAGTAGACTTGTTTCTTCTTTTCAAAACAGCATTCAACAAAACATACCACATTGTCAGAACATTTCAAAAAATCAAATGTTTCTAAATTAGTCGGTTTTGAAGAAAAGATCTTGAGTAGACTTGTTTCTTCTTTTCAAAACAGCAATGTAATATTCAACATCGCAATTATTCTAAAAAAAATATTAACATATAATCGATGTTAGTATTTTTATTAATAAAATAACTAAAAGATTTTCCATCAGAACTCTCCCACAAAACTCTTTACACTGGGAATATTGAACGTTTAATGTTTATATAAGTAAAACATTTCCAAAAAAGTTTTAAAAGAGGTGGTATTTCGGTTGCGTTTTGAAGAAAGCATTCCACCTATCCACCAACAACATGGTCATAATGTTTATACAAAAAGATTGGTTTAAATAATTTATCTGTATTTGGAATGTCAACTTAAACTTCTTAAACTATCATTGAAGATACCAAAGGTGTAATCAGAAGCCACAATTAAAAGAAAAAACAGACAATTCTGTTAGGCCCTTTGATATTCTTGCTTTTAAAATTTTAAATTACTTGACCTTCCAATCTTTTGACTTTGAGGTGATATAATGAAGGTTATTAAAGAAACGTACCATGTGCACTGACTAGATTATATATCTACGTTATCATTTGGTCCTTGTATTGATAATAAACACGTCGTTTTTATTAATACTACAATGACCAAAAGATAAAAAGACAATCAAAGGTCCATAAAACACTACACAGAAAACTAAAGAATGAGCAACATGAAACCCTACTGAAAACCGGGGAGTAAAGTCATTATATCACGCGAAAACAACTTACTGTTTGATGAGATGATGATGTTATCTGTTTTATACTAGACCAAGATGTTCAGTTTGAGCATAATAGTACAAGTTACGTGAAACAAAAACCCACAGGTAGACATGTTGTTCCACCAAGGCGCATTATCCCTACTTCAGTCAAGTAATCTTTGCTCTTATGTCTTAATTCTGCGGGCCTAACAAAGAAGGAGAAAATACCATTTAAATATATAGTCTGATGGAACTCACGGTTTACCACAATCAAAGTGAATACAATAACTGGAGAGGGCAGTTGTTGATAGATTACATCATCAATGGTTAAGAAGAGCTAAGATAAAGCTATCAACTTCCACCCCATTATGTTCCATTATACAAATACATTTGTGTATTAAAGATGAATGTAATACTATACCCATTTGTTTCACATTTAAGTATTCGTCAAAAATGAATTATGAATATAACGGTATACAAAAAGTAAAATTAAAGTTTCGTCTTTATGTATCTCTTTACAACAAAGATAATAATTATATGGTTATTTTCACTTTTCAAACATACAATTGTTCCCATGCGACTCAATGTAATTACCAGCACCAAAGTAAATATTTACATCCTGAAATTAAATATCGACCATAATGACAATGTATTGTTTTCAAATGAAAAGGATTCCACAGATTACAATAGCTTCAATCACATTCAATAGTCCAAAGTAAACACAGAAATACATGGAAACGTGATATAATGTGTAAATACAGACCCATAATAAGTCTGGTACAAAGAATTAATGATGAATTCCACCAATATCAACAAACCAAACAATCACCTCTCCTCTCACCTGATCTCACTGAACACAAAGACAACGACATGTGACGTTGGAAATTCAGGTACTGGCTTGGTACAGGCACAACAATGTGGCGGGTTTAAACCGATCAATGGGATCCCAGTTCCTTGATAAAGAATTCTTCCGTAAATGGCCGTTTTCGGGTTGAGACGACAGAGTTGAGACGAGTTCACTTGCACTCGTCTCTACTCGTTGTGACATCCAATCAGAACGCCTCTAACAAGAACTAAATTTAGAACGTCGCCATGGTACATGGGGAAAGAAATTTACTTTTATTTTTATTTTCTTTAAGAATATGTTACTCCAATAGATTACACAATTTAAAGTCAGTACAGATATTGCACATATAGAAACACTTCAACAAAAAAAAAAACGGCAAGTAACGTCACATTGCTGTTAAAATGACGTCACCCTGATTAAAGGGTCATAACATCAGGAATAATACCGCACAAGACGTTACGGTTATACACGAAATGTCGCAGTCAAAGGGTTAATTAAAGCTCTTTTCATCGTAAAGCAACATAATATACCCTATGACCTACATTTCTCTGTCACCGTACTATGACGTAGTGCACAATAATACCTGATATGCAAATGAAGTATCGATCAATGAAAGCCATACATAGGGTGTGCGTACATGAAAACAAATGTTGTTTACGGACGAAATAGGTACTTTTATGTGTTGATATGGAACATCGCCGGATCTTCCACTAGTGATATAATTTTTTGATGTCTTTCCACTCATTCCGCTGCGCTCCACTCGTGTAAAGACATAACATTTCTATCACTCGTGGATGATCCACCGATCTTCCATATTAACGTATGAAAGAACTTACTATTCTTATTCAGCAGACTCACACACGCACATGCACCAACATTTATATAACCGATTAAGCAGTCGCAGTAATGAGTCTTTCAACCAAATACTAAATTGCAGGATGCTTTCCCTGCTATAAAAACAACTCATTTATCATGAAAGTTCTGAAGATCGACGATGGTTTTGTACTCTTAATCTTTTTTTAATTATCATTAGTAATAATCCAATATAAGTAAATGGTTTAGCTTTAACACAATGAGAAAGGAATCGTCATCAGTCACATCTGTTATGTCAGTGTTGTACAATGCTTTCATGTTAATAGCTTTGGCTAAGAAAACCACGAAGATACAAAAGAGATAACCAGAAGCCGCAAGTTGAAGGACAAACAATACAGGACGAACAAGAAATGTGTGCATCATAGATACGTCCGTCCATATAAATTATCAAACGGTATAATGGTAATGACCCCAAAATAAATAGGATCCTTCCCCTTCCACAGGGGAATCATGTGGCCAAGTTTGGTCAAGATCCAATATACAGAACTAAAGTTATCATGTAGAAACGAACCTGTTGTCAAAAATTCTATATATAGTAATGGTGACCTTGACCTTTGACCTAATGACCCCAAAATAAATAGGGTTCTTCCCTTTCACTGGGGAATCATGTGGCCAAGTTTTTTAAGATCCAATATAAAGAACTAAAGTTATCGTGCGGAAACGACCCTGTTGTCAAAAATTCTATTTATAGTAACGGTGACCTTGACCTTTTACGTAATGACCTCAAAATAAATAGGGTTCTTTCCCTTCCACAGGGGAATCATGTGGCCAAGTTTGGTAAAGATCCGATATACAGTACTAAAGTTATTGTGCGGAAACCTGTGTGGACACCCGCCGCCCGCCTCCCGCCCGCCATACCCAATCACATAATACGGCCCGTCTCGAGACGGGCGTATAAAAAGGACAAAAAAGAGGGGGGAAAATGGTCCACAAAACACTACACAGAATAGTATAGTAAAGATGAAGCAACACGAAGCCACCAAATCCATGGACAAATAATGTAAACACTAGTGACCCCGGTCGTGTATCCTTATTAAAAATCCGATTATATGTCATGAAAGAAGAAAGAAGGAGGAGTTGTGGTTTCGAACACTGGAACATATCCGTGGTCACATGTGACACAGATATTTTTCAGCGGTTAAAAAGTCATGATGGCATCAGTAAAACCTTCGAATTGATGATGGCTTAATACTTAACAATAAGGGACCAAAAGAATCCTTGTTAACAACAACCCTTAAATAAGGAAATCTTGATAAGAGCCACCTGCAGCTCTAGAATACAATAGAGATATATACATTTTTGTACTTAAAATATACATTTGCTAGTGGAAATGTTACTTTACATAAATTTTAACGATGGGCAAATTTAAATCGTCTTTTTTCGTTCTTAACCAGCTATGACTTTTAATTTCTAGGTATAAGTTAAGACATGAAGCAGTTGTACATGTGTCGTGTCCTTTATTTCAAGTTCAATGAGATAGATGCCGTCAACATAATAACCAAACATGGAATTATTTAGTGAAAGGGCATCATCTATATAGCGGAACGGGAAATTAAAGAACCGGTTTAGCTTTTTTCTTATTCCTTGAGAAGCCACTGCATGAAGACTGCTTCAAACGAATAAATTCGGCGAGAAGATGAATATAATTGGAACTCGCAGGGATGTCCACTGTCTGTTGAAATGCATGTCCACGAAGCAAAACAAAAGGCCAGAGCATTTTGATGATGTTTGTCTCAGAGAATTTTGTGTTAGAATCAGAGTCGTTTTCCTCCTTTATTTGGTGGGCAAAATAAGATTTGTTCCTTCTTATAAGAAGATATGTGTATCTACGTTCGCCATTCTTTTTACTAAGCACAATTTTGATCAGTCTTTTAGCTTAGAGTGGGATTTAGAACGTGTAAAGGATAGATGATTCAAATGTTACTATAGTTACAAATTAACTGTTGTTTCTATATTTCAAATCCATCAAGATTAATACCAAACATAAACGGGATGTACACCTTGAAATATGGTATAAGAAGATGGTGAATACAAATGTCATCTTTTAAAACCGATTTAAAATGATGATCTTGATTAATAGCATGTCATATATTATGAAATTATAAATAAACAATTAATATATGCACATAATTTTGTCATATAAATATTTTCAATTAATGACCTGTATTGTCTTACCTTATTAAGGTTTAATCATCTCACTCTTCTGTCTGCATGTCGTATGGCGTATTGATTTAGGGGGAATCTTTAGGCTTGTATTATCATGTTTGTCAAAGTCTATCGGAAGCACACTACAATCGGACAACCATCTATTGACGAGGAAATATCATCCGTCTTGGTTAGAACAGATTTACTAACGTATATTAATAATATCTTTATTGATTTTTTAAGGTATTGCTGTGTTATTAATATTTATTAAATTTATCTCTAAATTCCTAGGTAGACATTCAATTCTCGAACATTCAATATGTCTCCAACTGACTGTAAAATTTATTTGATTAAATAGGGTTATTGTTGAAAATAATTACACCCGTTTATTCTGTACTATAAGACATAGACTGATATGACATGGGTGATTGTCAGACAGGATAACAGTTCATTTAAGTCGTTATAATTTGCCAAACACACGAATCGATGCAGATTTTTTTTCTATTAAAAACCAGGGCCGTTGCGGTCGTGATTGTATGGTTATTGGGTATACAAGACACCTGCGATTAGTGATTAGCACCACTAATTGTTAATTAATTCATTCGACTGCTACACGTGGGTAGGCGTACAGCATAACTTTACTTCGATATACAGATTCTGATTACCCCTTTTGTATCTTCAAACTTTTCTTTTTACTGTAATATACATGTATATTCCTCATTAAACAAAGGGGGGACACGACAATTAGGAACAAATTATAGGAATTTTTTTTATAGAAATATGAGCTTCAGTTTACTTGAAAGTGGTTTACATTTACAAATAAAACTTGCTTTAAAAATGACCCCCTTATAAACCTTCACAGATATAGGTCATTTTAATATGTAATATACTAGTATTTATCGCATAACAGAAGAAGGTAATTCACAGAATAGTTGAAAAAAAGTGTTATAAATATTACAATATTCAATAATACCAAATAATTTACTTGTATTATAATTATGAGAAACGCAATTATATTGAACAACGTTTTAATATAAACTAAAAAATTCAGAGAGACCCTGGATCATTAGGGAAGACTCAGGTTGAATTGAAGGCTTCTTTAAAACATTCAGAGAGACCCTGGATCATTAGGGAAGACTCAGGTTGAATTGAAGGCTTCTTTAAAACATTCAGAGAGACCCTGGATCATTAGGGAAGACTCAGGTTGAATTGAAGGCTTCTTTAAAACATTTAGAGAGACCCTGGATCATTAGGGAAGACTCAGGTTGAATTGAAGGATTCTTTAAAACATTCAGAGAGACCCTGGATCATTAGGGAAGACTCAGGTTGAATTGAAGGCTTCTTTAAAACATTCAGAGAGACCCTGGATCATTAGGGAAGACTCAGGTTGAATTGAAGGATTCTTTAAAACATTTAGAGGGACCCTGGATCATTAGGGAAGACTCAGGTTGAATTGAAGGCTTCTTTAAAACATTTAGAGGGCTTTATCGTTGTATTAAGATATGTCTAATTAATCAAAGATCGTTCAAGGGCTCTATATTTCAATTACTCATGGTACATGGTGATATACATGTTTATAATGATATGTAAACAAGACATGACAGATATACTGGTATCAAGTCTCTCTTCAATGTTGGATACAATAAAATTTTCAGTATACATTTAAAACATTTAAAACATTCAAGAATTATGAAAGAAATACTAAAAATATAGATTAAATCTACAGTCAAACCTGCCTTAAACGGCACCTCTACATAGCAAATCACTGTCTATAATACAGTCAAACCTGCCTTAAACGGCACCTCTACATAGCAAATCACTGTCTATAAAGGCCAAGCACATTTCCCCATTAATGAATAGTGCATATAATTTTAACCTGTATAAAAATGGCACCTGCTTATAAAGGGCGCATCTTCAGGTTTCATTGAGTGCCCTTTATATACAGGCTTAATTGTACATTTATATAAAAAGTATTACTCGACATTGTTAAACCCGGTCTTAGAGATCATATGGCTTGGTGTGTTCTAAATATTGCCATACCAGGCACATTACCAGATATGTAGTTCCTACAATCATACCAGGTCTGATGATACTGTCAAACCAAGTTTTAGTAACGACATGGCTTGATACGAAATTGACGTATAAATATATTATATATATATATATTAGGGTGAAATGGCCTAATTATATGTAGTACCTACATTCCTGGTTTATCGGATAATATGGTTAACACTGACACTATCATAAAATCTCTTTAGGAGATAGTTTAATATGTATGGGGATGATATGGCTTAACTGTTGTCGACTTACCATGATTGTCTTGGAGTGATGAGGCTTTTATTTTTTCACACCACCATGCCATGCCTTTGGGGATTATATGGCTTGGTGTGTCCTTCATATTGTCAACCCAGGTATTGTGTATGAAAATATGCATGGGGATTGATACCTTAAACCCACAGAGTTAAAATTATATTTTTTAGCTGACAAATATTTTGTTCTCCCACGACGGGATTCGAACACTGCAGTGCCAATCGCTTAGCCTGATTTGCAACGCTGTAGACCACTCGGCCACTTCAGCTATATTTATATATATATATCTTTATATGTACCTAATACTGCTATAACAGGTACTTGGGGATGTCATAGCGTTCTATATAATTTACTTATATAATGGGTTTGTATGGCTTAGTTTATATCTGTAGTACATGTCAATGGATGAAATGGATTCGTGTGTATATGTGGTATTGTCAACTAGCTCTTGGGGGATGATATGATTCAATATGCTTAAGCGTATATGTAATAATGTCAAACTATAAGCATTGATAATTGATATGCATTATCCAAATAAATTTCATGTGTTTTAACTTATTAAGAGAATTCGACTGTGTAACTGCATTTTTTAAACTTAGGTACTTTATCTGGTAGACACATAAAACATATGATGTAGATGTTAATAAGTGAGATTCTTGTATTAGTATGATCTTTCCAATTATTTGAATCAACTTTATGAAAGTTCACAACATTCTTGAAAAGAGTGATCTATTATTTATACAGATTAACGTGATATGTAATAACAAAATATACAGTATTTGTTGAATTTGGAGTTCAGTGGTACTAAAGCTTTCAGACGTTTTCCAAATAAATTCATTAATTAAGTACATATTTTCTGCTAATATAATATCAATAAAGAAACTTAATATATATATATGTCACTTGAAAGGCTTTGTCATTTAGATGGTTTATTGTATATATATGTTTATCATTGAAATTCAGTTCCTAAATAATGTAACTATTATTTAAACTAAGGTTCCTCTCCTCGATCCTTCCTATCCCGTTTAAACCCTATCATATTCTTGTTCCCAAAGACTTTTAAAGTGTTTGTTTTTGTAATCTTTTTTGTCAGGTTTTACGTAAAAGAGCCAGTGATAGCAGGTTTTCTAAACAACCATCCATGTCCATGGTGCAGCTTAGTCAAATAAGGTCAGATGGCGTCTTTCAATTCAATTATCTGAATACTTTGATAAAATATTTAACCCATTTTTATGTGCTTTCATACGTGGACATGGATGTCAGACCACACTACTCAGATTGTTGGAAGACTGGCGTGAAGCCTTTGACAAAAATCAGTACATAGCAGCGGTGCTTATGGATCTTTCTAAGGCCTTTGACTGCCTACCCCACAATATCTTGCTAGATAAATTATCAGCATATGGTGTATCCCCCCATTCAGTTGCTCTTCTAAAGTCCTATTTATCAAATCGAAAACAACAAATAAAAGTCAACAATGTTCTGAGTGGTTGGGCTGACATCCATAAAGGCGTACCGCAATGGTCTATACTAGTACCATTGTTGTTCAATGTATTTATTAACGATATTTTTCTTTTTGTCAAAAATGGAAATCTATATAACTATGCAGATGACAATACTCTGTCTTTCTGCAGTCCGAATTTTGATTTATTAATTTCAACTTTGGAATCTGAGTCAAAAATACTTATCGAATGGTTCCGGGTGAATAAAATGCAAGCAAATCCGGACAAGTTTCAAGTTTTGGCTGTTGGCAAAAATACTTATGATAAAAACCCTTCTATACATATTAAAAATTCTGATCTTACTTGTGAAAAAACTGTTAAATTATTAGGTATTGAAATTGATTATCAGTTAAACTTTGATGCTCATGTCAGTTCGATCTGCAGGAAGGCTTCACAGCAATTAAATGTTTTAAAACGTTTGGGCTCTCTTTTGAACAGACTAAGTAAACTAACTATTTTTCATACTTTTATTCTTAGTAATATTAACTTTTGCCCTTTGGCATGGCACTTCTGTACTGAGAAAAATTTAAAAAAGCTAGAAAAGGTGCAGGAAAGAGCACTCCGCTTTGTTTATGAGGATTACAACAGCTCCTACGAGGAGCTCCTACATAAAGCTATGGTGCCTTCCTTGCATATCAGACGGATAAGAACAATGGCTCTAGAAACTTTTAAAATTGTGAACAAAATAGCACCTGTGTGCTTACAAAATTTAGTCAGTGTAAAAAATTCTAAATATTCTTTCAGGTATGTAAATGTTCTGGACGTGCCACGGGTAAAGTCAACTCATTACGGTAAAAAATCTTTCAAGTTTGCTGCCGCAACATTATGGAACAGCCTTCCGAACCATTTCAGGACTGAAAATAGTTTTTCACATTTTAAAAGTCTGATCCAGTCCTGGAGTGGTTCGAAATGTCGCTGTTCTGCTTGCAGATAACACATTTGTTTTAGCTGTTTTTCATTTACTTTTGCTTTTTGTTGCTCTTGGACTGTTATTGCTGTATTTTTATGTTTGATTTCTGCATGAATCTTATTTTTTAAATTGCATTTTTTGCACATCATTCCAGAAATTGGGTAATCAATACAGGTTGATATTATTTTATTCTTCTCGAAATTTTTATTATCTTAAATTATATGCTATAGTTTTAAGAAATTTTAATTCAAATTTTTTGCCAAATTTTTACTGTTTGCACATCTTTCCAGTAATTGGGTAACCAATACAGGTTGATATTATTTTATTCTTTACGAAATTTTATAATCTTAAATATATGCTATAGTTTTAAGAAATTTTAATTCATTCTAATTTGTTGCCAAATTTGTACTGCATGCTATAGTTGATCTATGTATGTTTTAAATTAGTAATGTATGTTGTTATCTTGTGTTGTTCTTGTGTTATGTATATGTTTTTATATTCGGTCAAAAGCTCTTCAGAGCTTGTGTTGTATATTTGATTTTATGCCGAATCAAAATAAATTTTTCTTATCTTATTCTTATCTTATCTTATCTTTCCACCAATCAGAATAATGTTTGTACTTTTTACCCAACACGATAGATATCAGTCTGTACTCTTGATGACCTCGTCTGTATAGGTTAGGAACAAAGTAGAGCAATAATAAAAAAGAACACAAAGGTCAAATGTGAACTCCATCACAATTTGGATATGAGACCAAGAGCATTGTCGTTTACTTGACGATTGATCTGGGACCAAATACTCCACTGACATGTACTTAAAGGTTAATCTGGGACCCAGTGCTCCATTGTTGTTTACTTAACAATTGATATTGAGATCAAATGCTCCATTGGCGTTTACTTGACGAATTAAACCTTCAGTGTAAATTCATTTCATGTACATTTCAAGTAAATTTAAGTGTCAATTAAGTTTTAAATTTAATCAAGGTTTATGCAGCTCAGTGCTGCAGATAAATATTGTTTGATTTCGGTAAACAATTATAAATACGCAGTTTTTGTTGTTGGTTTTGTGTGTTTCCGGGCCAGTGTTAGTCATTATGATCGTAATTGATGTTACTTTAAGGTTTTATGACGGATAAACACTAAATATGTGTTTGAAGTGATATAACCTGTTGCCACTTAACAGCTGATTTTGACCATAAATGCCAAGATAATCAACTTAGCGACTTGTCTTCTGTGAAATTGAGAATAGTGGGCGTTTTATTAATGAAAATTTGTATATTAATGTCAATTACAATGTATATTTTTAATGAATATTTTTGTTATTGTTAAATTTATCTTCAGATGATACATTGCAAGCAAGATATTTTCTAATAGTTATAAAAAGGCTGTCGTTGTCGTGCAATCAGTACCTATCACCACTAAAGTTGTGAGTTCGAATCCCGCTCCTGACGAGATGTACTTGATACAACCTTGTGTGATAAAGTTTGTCAGTGACTTGCGACAGGTCGGTTGTTTTCTCCGTGTCCTCCGGTTTCCTCCACCAGTAAAACTGACCGCCACGATATATCTGAAATATTGTTGAAAGTGGTGTTAAACACCATAAACCATGTAATAGTTATAAAATGGCCCCATTATCAAATAAATATAAAAATTATTTTTCCTATCATTCATATATAATTTCATATGGTTAGAATTTCATATTTCATAAATACATGTAGTATTTTTCTCTATATCATGGCGTCATGACAAAATAGTCACACAAAATAAAACTGCGTACGGTCCAATCGTTTTCGATTGACGTTTCCCCATTATTTAAAATGTTTTTAAACGCATAGAATTTTCCCTCAATTGAAAACATTGATACAATGCAATATAGTGTACACATGAGATGTAACGCCACGACACTAAAACACAAGAATATATAAGAAATAGACATGAGCACCTACAGAAAACAAGATAAGTGCAAGTCAATATGATAAACATATAATACCATAGCATTCTACTCATATATGGAAAGCATTTGCATGACCACATAATTTCACCAAGAGGTGAGTTTTTGGCCCATAAACCTGGTTCAACTCCGCCACCTTTCATTGAAGTGCCTGTACAAATATAGGAAAGTAAGCGGTCGTTTATTTGTGTGTTAAGGGTATCGATGTTGCCTCTTTCTACGGTTTTGATAGTTAATTATGGAATTATTCCGATGGTGTGGTATTCCTGGTTTTCATTTTATGTAAAACATTGAAATTTTTGGATTACAATGAGGTTTTTCATGATATAATAAGGAAACAGTACAGAAACATAGTTGGACAAGCCAACTCTAGCAAAACATAAAACCAACGAAGAAACGTAAGAACAAAAGATATGATAATGTCATCGCATATAGAAAGCCAAGTGTTTCGAATGATGAAACTTCTCCTGTTCCACTGGATGTCTTGAAGACATGGATTTTGAAAGGTACCTTTAATGCGAGTAAGTTGTATACATGTATATCTTGTTATTGTATAATTAATACTATAATTGGGCGAGGGTGTGAAAACGAATAAATAGATCAATGAGCTGGGGGTTTTTTTTGTTTTTTTTGTGTGAAAAGGTACAAGTGTACTCATTTTGAACAAGAAAACATTAAACACGTGAACAGAAATAATTTACGAAATGTTAAATTGTATATGAATGTAATTCTTAAATTACTGGAATTGATACAATTTTAACATGGAGATCATGTAAAATACTATTATTATTGAGATAACTACAACTTATAATATAAGAAAAGTACGGAGGCTTGGATGGGCGAAACCAACATACTAATGTTGTTATAAAAAAAAATAGAAATAAATACTGGTGTGGCCACTCCTAGTTTCCGTTAATTGCATATTAAAGTCATACATACATATACATAATTTATTGTTTTGTGGGTGTTTTTCCTACAAGAATCCCCCAATTACTTGTATTTTTTTGTGTGCGTTTTGTTTGCTAAATCACCCCCCCCCCCAAGAAAAAAAAGAAGAAAAACATACTAATGTATTTTACAATTAATGTGAGAAATATGTATTTGTCACAAAAATGATGATTTTTATGATTAAGACTTGTCCGCACCTGAGTTGTGAAAAATGAGGGTGATACATCGCCTGGATCCTTTATAAATTGACAAACATTTGTTTCAGTGGTAATAATAATCATTATGGACGTGATAGTAAAGGTGGGTGGTTTTTTACAATATATTTACTACTTTATGTTATGTGTTATATCTAGATTTACAGCATACATGGAGCCGTTTTGAGACCTTCGAATTTGTTTTGTCAGAATATTGTTTTGGTAGGTTTTGTATTGTCCCACGTATGCTGTTGTTTTTATTTGGCATTCAGAATATCTCTTCTGACTAAATTGATTCACCATTGTGATATTGTTAAATGTCAATTAAACTTTCGTGGATTCTTAAGTAAGAAAAGTTTGAAGATACCAAAAGGGCACACAGAGGCCGTAAATAGAAGAAGGACAGACAATACAATGACCAAAAGAAGAAGGACAGACAATACAATGACCAAAAGAAAAAGGACAAAGGAACAAACAAAGATCTGCAAAACACAGAAAGCAAAAGATCCTCACTAAAACTGGGGTGAACTCAGATGCTTCTTAAGGATCAACAGATCCTACTCCACATGTACCACCCGTCGCGTTCCGGTTAAGCGACGTAAGAGGTGCAACATGTCAGTCATTTTCGTGACATCGTTTTGATCCACACATACCCGTGCAGCAGGGTCGATGGTTGAGCTCACGCGTCTATGTTTAATGGATGTCAATTATTGTATTACAGCAAGAACCATCTGAAACTACATCTTACATTTTTTTAAAGTGGTTTTAAACTGTTCACTTTAAAAATTGTAATGATTTGATGCTTTCATGTATAATTTCGACGTACAGAGAAAATTAATTCATGTTAGACAAATGTAAGATGTTTCGGCCTATTATTAAATTTGAATTTAATGTCTCTAATCTAATCTAAATTAGATGTTGGTTGACCGTTTTTCTTTGGTGATACACTACCATGTAACGATATCCCGTATGAGATCGGCGCCGTCGTAGTCGTGATCGTATGGTAGTTGGATTTACAACTACCTGTGCAATCAGTGCTTATCACCACTACAGTCGTGAGTTCGAGTCCTGCTACAACGATACAACATTATGTGGTAAAGTTTGTCAGTGACTTACGACAGGTCGGTGGTTTTCTCCGGGTACTCCGGTTTCCTCCACCAATAAAATTGACCGCCACGATATAACTGAAATATTGCTGAAAGTGGCGTTAAGCACCATAAACCAAACCAAACCGTATGAGGTCATGTCAATGTTTATTCTTTCAACAGACCAATCAGCGGCGTGCCTACTATAACTTTAGGTATCAAAATCAAGACCTGCTGTCCATATAGTCAATATACCGGTAGTTAACTGCCTTGTATTGGACGGTAAACGATGAATGAAAGGTTACATGTATATGAACATTAAAACGAGATATTGTTTGTTCGTGAATCGCCAAAGGAAAAAAGATAAAAACAAAAAACAAAAAAAAACATACTTAATTTTAATAAGGTGGCAAAGTATCTAATTTCACAACTGCAGGAATTAGCATAGCTTTTATCACCCGGATGTTGTTGAATATTAGAAATTATGGAAATATTAACCTTGCAATATCCATAATATTGTAAATCTCACAATATACATGACATAAGTGACCTCTCTGACGAAATAGGTGAAGATACTGAAGACCTAGTCACAAATAAATAAAGGCTAACAAACAGCCTAAGAAACAAACAAGATAACGTTCACTTAGATGGTTAGCTTGTGGCTATGTAATTATTAAAATGTGCAAACAAATTAATGAGAGATGAATGCTCTTATGCCGACAGAAACAAAAATGTCAATGTATAGTACGGATTGTAAAATGTTTACCTCGATCAAAGTAAGTTTTTTTTTCTCTTTTGAATTAAAAACAAATATGACGACCTACAATTTATTTATTTTTTTTACCAAGTTTCAAAATCGAATAGACTTACAATAAAATATGCACTTTTAGTTACGTTAATTTGTTTTTAATCGTACAGAAATGTAATCACGTTCTTTCTAGAATGAGTTTAATGATGTTTTATTCCGCTTTGTAAGCAAATTATTCCGAAAACATTGATTATAAAATAAGTTAATTAAGCATTTGCATTATTATGTATGACAAAAAACCGTCTCAATTCATAATTTTACATATTTTACCCAAAAGAACAATTAAGTAAAATGAGTGAGTGAGTTGTTTAATGCCAATTCTTCAATTTTTCGATGAGGTCCGCTTTGTACTAGACCAACGCGCAAAGATGGATTTTTATAGTGCTAGCTCTCTGAAACAACAGTCCATGAGTAGACATGTCGCTCCACTGCGGATTTCGAGCCAACTGGTCTTTGCTCTTTCTCCTTAATGCTGCGTACTTAGCAGAGAAGCAACAAATGCCAATTTTATAGTCTTTGGTTGACCCGACCGGGGCTCGAACCCACGACCTACCGCACTCGAGGCGAGCACGCTATCCATTACGCCATCGATGCAGTTAGATGACTTTTCCCAGCAATAAACTTATTGTGTATGAAATGTTTAATTTTATTAAAGAGGTTTTAGTAACTGATATTATGTCATAGTCCGGTTTTGCGGACTAGTTCTACATATTTAAACCCATGTTTAAACAAAATTAAAATCAGGAAGCCACGACAATTTTGAGTCCATGCTAATTTCACTTTTACTGGAGAATATGCATAGTAAGTTTTATCTATGGGAAAAAGGGTTTATGCTTGAAGAAAATATTTACAAAACCAAAGCATTTCCCCGAATTTCTTGCGATATCATGTCTTCTTGTACAATAATGGGAACACCATTGATAATGTAAGAACGCCAATTAGTAATGGGTCTGGCCTTTACCATCGGTCTTTCTTTTTCACTGTTTTAAAGGGAGATATTTTTTATTTATCATCCATTCGTTCTATTTAAGCAGTCAAATTGCATTAACTGAATACATGTTTGTTATATACAGTCACTCTGACCAAAATATAGCTCTTCAGGTACCTGATTCATGTAGAGCAACGATAAGAAACGGTAGCACTATAAGCGCGGACGTGCTAGAGGACACCATTGGAAATTGTTTTTGCTATTTTCAGTCAGTATAGCAATTGTTTTGGACTTTTTGACATTGCAGGATAAACACACATTGTTTACTGATATAAAATTTATTTGCACTCTCTGCGAAACAGATCAGAAAAGCTCGTCAACGGCTCGTTTATCTACCTGTTTCTTGAGCTCGTATGAATAATTTTTACATTTGTATACAATGTATGTATATAAGAATATAAGAATATAAGAATATTTATTATTCCAATCAATGGGCCCACAATAGGGGCAAACAAATTGCATACATTGATTATTGTCATTGGAGGTAATTATACATATATATATATATATATATATAAATATAAATATAAATATACAATATTTCTTGTCGGGTTCAGAGCCTTAAAATTTTAATTAATAATATAAACATAAAGAGAAAAAAATATTTCAGTATCATAAACCCTGTTTCAGTTTTCTTGTCTCAAGGCACTCTATTATATATTTTCCAAAAATATTAATTATTGAACGATCTTCATTGGTAAATAAATAATCGAATTTTGATATATCTGACATATTATTGAAATTAGAACATACTTCTGAAATTTTCTGAAAACAAATCTTTCTACTATTATTATATATGGGGCAATCGTTTAAAAAATGATATTCATCCTCAATTTTTTGTGTTATGCACAGTTTACATAATCGTTCTCCGGTTTCCAAGTTTTTATATCTACCAATTTCAATCATAAGAGGATGTTCACTAATTCTGATTTTACAAATTGCCTGTCTTATTTTGAAATCATTAAGAAATGTATATTTTTCTCTAATAAAATGTTCCTTGAATGTAAAATATGTACGGAGTTTTCCCTTTTTGTCTTCATTTATACATTGTTTTAAATTATACCAATAACTAAGAAAACTATCACATAAATTTTTTTTCACATTGTTACATAGAGTGCCTACATAGACATTAACATTTGATATATTCATCTTATTTAATATATGTTGTGTACAAGTTGTAAGTTTGTACAAATTATAATTTGTATGAAAATTCTGTACAAATTATAATTTGTATTTTATGTTTGTACAAATTATAATTTGTATGAAATTAGAGAATACAAATTATAATTTGTACAAAATCAGCATAAAAATCGCTTATAACTTGTACAAATTTTCTTATATTTGCAACTATTTAAAGTAAAGAAATTATTAAGATGAATACAAACTAATTTTTATTAGGGATTCAATAAACTAATCAGTATATATTGAAATTGAATGAAAATATATCACAATTGTGCTTAAGGTAATAAAGTATTGGTGAGTTCCACTTATATGGTTAATCTTAGTTATTAATTTTGGGTGAACAGTTGTTTCAAATAAGGGTCATATTTGAGATTCAGTTAAATTGGGAGGTAAACTAGTTGTGAAACAAATTCTGTCAGCTGATTTCAATTCTAGAGGTCAGGTTGATTTGGTTGATTTTCAGTCTGTACCCGATAATGAGTATAAGTGGATAATGCACTATCAAGATCATATCACAACATTCAGTGTTTTGAAACCCCTGAAATCTAAGAGAGCTGCTGAGGTTGCATACAACCTTCTTGATATATTCCTTTTATTAGGGGCCACTCACATTCTTCAGAGTGACAATGGGAGGGAGTTTACTGCCAACATTATAACTGAACTCAGATCACTATGACAAGAACTTGTAATTGTTCACGGCAGGCCAAGACACCCACAAAGTCAGGGTTCTGTTGAAAGGGCCAATGCTGACATTAAAGAAATGATAATATCATGGATGAACGATAATGACACAACCCAATGGTCTGAAGGATTAAGATTTGTGCAATTTCAGAAAAACCGATCCCATCACAGAGTCATAGATCAACCTCCATATGAAGCTTTGTTTTGTACTGACCCAAAAATTGGCTTCTCTTCTTCTTCTATACCCAAGGAATTACTTCCTCAGCTAGAGACTGAAGAAGACCTTGAACAAATATTAGCAGATGCAGGTGAAGGTTATACAACAGATCGCACAACTGATGACGATGAATCTGCTATCTCCACCGATATATCTGAGGCAGATACAGATTCCAATATTCCCTCTGCCGAGGCACTTCAGTCTACATCATCTTTAGTTACCACTGAAATCGCACCCAATAGTGAGGAAACATCAGTTGTTCAAATACTAAATCCTAACAATTCTGATAATGATGTTCAGTTGGTTGAACCGGTCAAGGATACAGTTACGTCTGAAATTGCAACAGACATCACAGAAACGCATATTCAACATGTACGAAAACGAGCCCTATCAGGACAGCAAATTCAGGTCGAGAAACTGATGAGAACCACAAAACGAAAGTTAAGTGAACTTTCTGTTGGTAACAATGTAATAATTCCGATTCCATAGTTTGATCGTGGACCAACAGGTCCTAGAAATATATTGGGTGTAATTGAAGAGGTGTCTGAGTATGGCTATCGTGTTGGCACTTCTATTGGGACATTGTCAGGGTATCTTTGCAGGAACCAAATAGAAGCTGTAAATGATACGAGTCTTAGCATCTCAATGATTCCATCTCTACAAATATCCTTGCGTGAGGCAGTTCGCAAAATTTCAAAAACTGGAGGTCGGGGTTATCTGAGTTCCAAGTGCGTAGGTTGTTGCAAAACTTCAAAATGCAAGTGCAAAAAACAAAATTTCCTGTGTAATTCACGTTGTCATGGTTCTATGACATGCTCAAAAAAGTAAATTTGAAAACTGGAAGTTGATTGAACTAAAAGTACTTTTGACATGATTTTGTAAAATACTGTTAATGTGTTTTCTTCTTCATTAAAATCAGTTTGTATTCATATTAAGAATTCCTTCGTTTTGAACAGTTGCAAATAGGTAAAAAATTGTACAAGTTGTAAGTGATTTTTAGGCTAATTTTGTACAAATTATAATTTGTATTCTCTAATTTCATACAAATTATAATTTGTACAAACTTACAACTTGTACACAACATATACATCTATAGTATGTACATTAAAATGAATTGTACAGAGTCCTCGTTTTTATGGTTTTTTTCAGATTGTTTTTGTATTATGTTGTTTGATGAGCGTGATTACATCTTATCCATTTAGCAACGATCCGAATCCTCAAGAATGCAAAGATTTGATACCAACGTCAATCAGAGCTCGTCCACAGGATACATCAACTAGACCTTTCAAAATTTACGTTAGCGATACTATCTACCACGGTCCGATAGTAAAAGGTACGTCTTCTGTATACACACCACTCACACTGGACCTTCGGGGTACAGTAAAATGACAGCTTCTCATAAACAAGCCTTTCGACAGTGTCGTTCTTACTTGTGCAGAGTAAATCAAACACATAATTTCCTCCATGGAGGCGGAGTAAATGAGTGTTTTCTCTTTGGAGAATGCCACTTTCATTGTGCGTCAAAACAGACAACTTGGAGAAACACCCAATGGACAAAAGCTTCTTCTGAGTGGTTTGTTACAAGGCAAACTTTCCCTACCAGACCTAATTATCTCTTATTTTGTATCTTTCACTTGTGGCAATCAAAAGGTGGGTCCATAGGCTTATTCCATCACCCTCAGTTTAATTAATTGTCGATTTAAATTTCTAAATAAAAACGTATATATCTAGGTTTGTGCACACTGAGCGTTTTTAGAACAACTGTCTTCAGGTATACACTCAAAAGCGAAAGATTGATAAACCATATAATTTTAAAAGTCTTTGGAGGGCAAGAAAATCAAAGAGCTAAATCGGTTAAGGACATTCATGCTTAAGTGAAGAGAACCTTTATGTTGATAATAGTTACATTATTTTAGGAACTATTGATCATTTCAATAATAAACCCTGTTAGTGCCGAAACACTGACCATTGGAAGGATGATACCATTGGGGACCAGTAGTCCACCAGCATCGACTTAGTAATAGTTATCTAATTTACAGGAAAAGTAACAGACGACGGAATTATTGCTGTACCGTTCTTCAACCTCACGTGATGTACTCGCGATGTACTTTGTATGTAGTTACTCATATTTAGATTAGAGAATGACTGATCCTAGAATGACTGATACTAGAATGACTGATCCTAGAATGACTGATACT
>MJUT01025138.1:38777-61195 GCA_002080005.1 Gigantidas platifrons
GTAGTCCATGCTGTGTTTGACTACAACTTGTCATCTATGTATCATATGTAGTCCATGCTGTGTTTGACTACAACTTGTCATCTATGTATCATATGTAGTCCATGCTGTGTTTGACTATAACTTGTCATCTATGTATCATACGTAGTCCATGATGTGTTTGACTACAACTTGTCATCTATGTATCATATGTAGTCCATGCTGTGTTCCATGGTTGAACCAATTCCACCTACAATTTGATTAATGTCACATTTCTCACTTGCTCCTCATGCACAGCTTTTTCTCTGAAACTGCTGAACAAAATTAAACCAAACCAAATTTGGTTGGGATGGTTCTTGCGTCATCCTCTTTCAAACTTGTGTCCGACGTCCCCACCCTTCATTGAAGATGGCAGCCATTACTAAAAATAAAATAGAAATTTCTTTAATTCAGCTTTATTTTTAGTCAAAATAAGCTCAAATTTTAACTGCAGCTACATGACAATGAAAAGTTTATATATATTCCGGGTTTTGCAGTGCAATCGTTCTTTTAGTCGATTTATTTCGATTGTACGCGAGAAGAGTTTGAAAATATCAAAGTGGTAATCAAAGCCCATAAATCGAGGAATGACAAAAAACACAATGTCCAAAATAAAAAAGACAAAAGGAAATACAGCAATTTACAACAAAACACTACACAGAAAACTGAACATTTGAGCATTACAAACCCAACTCATGTGCTCAGGAAGGGTAAGCAGTTTCTGCTCAACTAGTGACACCCGTCGTGTTACTCTAGTAGCAAGACCGGTGATAAGTCATGAATGAGAAAAGTACCGGGTATTAAGACAGGCGGAACATATCCGTGGTCATTTATGACACATATATTCCGTAACGGTTGACCATGTCATGGTGGCGACCATAAAACATTCGAAGTGATGGTTTCAACTTAAACAATAGGAACACTTAGTTCAATAGCTTCCTTGTTAGCAACACTCCTCTATCAAGAACATTCTGATAGGAACCACAAGCTCTGGAATGTCAGATGAACGGAGAGGTATTAACTCCATATGCAGGAGTTGTTGGAATGTTTCTACACATAAATGGAAAATTCACAATGGGAAAATTGAAATAATCTTTTCTGTAGTAAAGTTTCGTTCTTAACCGAGGTGTAAGTCAAGGTATAAAGAAAACCTCCTAGATGTATCTGTGGTATCCTTTATTTCAAGCTCGATTAGATAAATGCTATCAACAAAATTACCAAACATAGAATTATTTAGTGAAATGACATCATCAGATCATCTATAGAGTGGAACGTGAAATTAGAGGATCGTTCAAGCTTCTTTTCGTTTTTCTTGAGATGCCTCTGTATGAACTTATACGAATAAAGGAGCTTTTATAAATAGATAGCATATGACATTGTGTCCTGGACTCCTGCGTGTGTAATTTCCTCGTTTGTTACGGAGCCATATTTTATGTAAGTTCTGGCGTTTTTTGTACGGACGTGATGTTCCTGACTAGTGATTTAGTTGGTAGTTATTATCTATACCTATCATATGACATTGAGTCTTATGTGAGTAATTCCCTCGTTTGTCCGTTACAGGTTTATTTTTGGCCTGTATGTTTTAATTGTAAGAAAAAAACGGGCTTTTTCGGATGTTCTGGCGTTTTCCGTACGGACGAGAAGTTTCAGCTCAGTGTTTAATTTGGAAGTTCTTATAAATAGATAGCATATGACATTGGATCCTTGGTGTGTAATGTCTTCATTTGCCTGTTACAAATAGAGTCATTTTTATTTGACACATGCGGTTTAACTGTAGGAAAATGAAAGCTTCTTTTGGAAATTTTGGCGTTTTCCGTACGATACGGACGAGAAGATCCTGGCTAGTGATTTATTTGAGAGCTATCATACGACAATAATCCATGAGTATGTAATTTCATCGTTTGACCATTACAAACCAATTATTGTTATGGTAAGTGCAAAAAGGGGGCTTCTTTCATAAGTTATGGTGTCTTGAATTGCGTACGGATGAGAAGTTCGATCTCGTTGTTTGATTTAGATGTTCTTATAACTAGGACGTAATATTTATACCACGGTTTTCCGAGTTAAACGGTTGAACAACCGAACGCGAAGCGCGTGGTTGTTTTACCGTTTATCTCGGAAATCCGCGGTATAACTGATTTGTAACATGAAGCCACGCAATATCACATCTAGGTCGTTGATTATTGTACACCACTCCCTGAGAGTAATAAAACTACAGCCCAGATTTTAAGTGTGCAATACCGCGTATCTGCGTGTATTATTTCATAGTAGCTGTTATACAGATTCTAGCATGTAAACCATAAAGTGGCCGTCGTGATCGCATGGTAGTTGGATTTACAACTACCTATGCAATCAGTACAGACCTATCATCACTAAAGTTTTAGTTCGAAACCCACCCAGGTGGGGTGTACTCGATAAAACATTATGTGATAAAGTTAGTCAGTAACTTGGGACAGGTCTGTTGTTTTCTCCGGTTTTATCCACAAATAAAACTGACCGCCACGATATAACTGAAATATTGTTGAAAGTGGCGTTAAACATCCTCATCCCCTATAACCCTATAAACCATAATTGTAACATGAATGCATTCTTTTCCTTTGATCTTTTTATGGTTTATATACCAGAACTATATAGATAAATTGACATTCAAGTTTAAAAATAGGCAGTTGCTATTTTGCCGGCTCCGGCTAAATAGCCTCCTTAGTGTTATTTTGCTGGCTCCGGTAAAATAGTGATTTAACTAAGGATTTGCTATTTTGCCGTACGTAATCAAATGGGATACAAGTCTGTGTGACATGAATCATTAAAAAAAAAGTTTATTTTATTTTTATTTCAAAAGTTTAAAAATACATATTTCTGGACATCATAATTTAAAAAATTTAAAGATATTTCAATTAAGATACATAATTTTAAAAATTCAAAGATACTTCAATTAAGATACATAATTTAAAAAATTCAGAGATATTTCAATTAAGACTAAGCATACTTTTAAAAAGATACGATAACAAAATATTAAAATGTTTACCATAAAAAAGAGCTGTCTCATTTAAATTTGTTTTGATCAGATATAGTCAATATGAACTCAATATTGTTACATACGTATCACAGGGATTGACAGAACAATCTTTAGCAAAATGTACAATTATGTTAAGTAAAAGAACTTTGACAATAAAGTATTTGTTTTGTAAATGTTTACCCCTGTGATACGTGCAGCATTTATAGGTAAAGCACGTTAGGGTTTTCAAAAGATTTGATAATCAGCATATAATGTTATTATCAAGAGAACTACACTTTACAGATCAAACAGAACCAATGTTTTGTCTTCGGTGCATGCTAGAGTCTTGCACATGTAAGGTGTTGCCATTCAAGGCAAGAACTACACATAACACTTGACTCTTTTTCACCGGCAAATATTGCATATGTACGTGACACATGATTTCGAACTTTAACCGAATAAGCACTTTCAATTGATGACCATCCATCTTCTGTGCAATACTTCTTCATCAACTTTATGTTCACTAGTTTGTCAAGACATGAACTAGACATCATTTCAGGACGGGTTTCTACGTGTTCCCTCTTTATTAACAGGCCATCATTCAACGCTGAAGTTGCTATATCTTTAAAATTTGCCCACAAACCATTCTAACATGATCAAATCAGTTTCTCGAGACGGTTTTTTGTCAAATGGAACGCATTTATTCTTTCTTGCGCGTTTTTTCGGGAGTCCTATAACAGTCTGCGTTATCCCTTTCGGTCATCCACGTTTTTTCATTGTAGCTGGTAAAACTATGTTAGAAATCAATTGGTCGGAGTCTAATATCTGATCTTCCAGTTGGTTGTCGCCTTCCCTTTTTAAACTCAAATGATTTCTAACATTGATTATACTGAGAGCAACTCACCAAAATATACTTGTATTAAATTTATCCTGCAGGCGAAATACACAACTATTGCATTGTTTTTACAATAATTATAATTAGCCTTCAGTCATCCGTAATTTGCATAGAATTTATTATTATTATCATCATAAAGATAGAAAAATAATGTTTAATATCAAAACTAATATGTCAACGACCGGCAAAATAGCAAATCCCTATTTTAATTGCTATTTTACCGGAGCCGTCAAAATAGCCACTGCCTTAAAAATATGTCTCCATTGATATATGAAAACCGTTTTATATAGATTCTTCCCTCCGAGGATGAAATGGTTTGCGAAACTCTCTCAAGTTTATTGCATTTGAAGAACACTCAAAGCAGATAAAGAATTTTTATAACAAAAACAATTTTTTATAGCTTAGAGTTGTCTCTCTTTGATTGTAAACGCATTCTCCGTGTCACAGAGTAACATTTATTTAAGCACCTTTTTTTCTTTTTTCTTTATTTGATATTTCCAAATTAAACAATCATTGAACAATTATATTTATGCTTCTTTATTATTTGATTGTGATTACATTTGATTGACATGATTTTATTGATTTATGAGTTTAGAATTTCCCTTTGGAAGATTGCTCTGTGTTCGGTAATTTTGTTATTACCCTTATTATTTGGGCACCATGAGTTTACTTAAATAAAGTTATTTTGTCTTGTCTTGTTCAGTAAATAAATGATGTTAGTAAATATAAGTGGTTAATCAAGATTTGAGCTTTCATAACTGCTCTTAAGCGATTATTAATAAGAAAGGCACTAATAGCAAGTCTAAAATACGGAAATGTACAGCTTCTCCGTCAACGTTCCAGAACTTAGATTGACTGGCGCCAAATTTTGGAGGGACAAATTTTATTTTTCTGGAATTAGGCTTATTTTGTAGAGTATTTAGGTATTTAGAAAACACACATATATTTGCACTCACGGTTTTTAATAATTAAAGATTGATAGACACTCTGTATGTTTACAAATATTCTATTCCTTGCTCAGAATAGTGAAATCACAGACCCTTGTGGTTATCATTCATTAAATTATTGTCAATACTCGCCAACTGACCAAGTGCCAGTGGTGTCGTGGCAGTGTGGTAGTTTGATTTACAACTGCCTATCACCACTGATGTTGTGAGTTCGAATCCCGTTCTCGGCGAGGTATACTACAACAATATGTGATAAAGTTTGTCATTTACTAAGAATCACTTGCGGCAGGTTGGTGTTTTTCTCCGGCTACTCCGGTTTCCTGCACCAATAAAACTGACCGCCACGATACATGTATAATTGAAATATTTTTGAAAGTGGCAATAAACACCATAAAACCAACCAACCAAGTGGTGTCCTAATGGTAATACATGTCTTTCGTGTCTTTATTATTAAAATTTAGATTGTGAAATGCAATTTGTCAATGACACAACTTTAACAGAAAACAGTTTATTAAAGCAAACATTGAGGTTGCATTCTACATATACATGTACAAATGTATATAGTCTATAGATAGAGCTATTGTTTTCGGGGGAAACCTAGGGCCTCAAAATTATGGGGGCCTCCGGTCAAGTTGTATTATATATTTTTAACACTGTTATTGGACTTTCACACTTATGCTGTCATAACGTACATGTACTGTACTTTCTAAACAATCCTTCAGTAATTTTCCTTATGCAGTTGCACTCTATTTCAGAATATTTGGATACAAATGTATATGGACATGAACACAATGAAAATAAAAAGAAGAGATGAAATAATAAAGAAATTTTTAATGAAATTGAAAAATCAAAATCCAACTAAGCGTGTTGGTCTAGTACAAAGCGGGACTCCTCACTATCTCATTTAAAATTAACTTGTTCATAATATTGCTGAAAAAATTGCTCAGTAGTGTTAAACAACAATGCAATCACTCACTCACAAGAATAACACTAATTATTGATTTCTATGTACATGTATGCTGTAGTTATTAGTGGTATCATTGGAAACATCGACTAATAAGTTGGACATCAGCTGGGGTAATATTAGGGGTGTAACGATACACTTTCCACAAACGATACATATTGCGATATTTGATATGTACATTTTTGTATCACGATACGTTTTATAGGAAACTAACTATTCCTTCACTCGACATGGGCGCTGCCATGTTGTTTTTTTTATATATGAGGTCGCTTACGTACTAGCGAAAATTATAAATATTTGATTAATTAATTTTAAAAGCGTAAATTAATCGATTCACTTTTCTCAAAATATTAATTAAATGATCACCAAAAGAAAAAAACGGAAGTTCAACACTACTTTTTTATTTTTAAATGAGCATCATATCGTTTGTATCGTAAGCGGCCTCTACGTATTGTGAACCAAACCGTCCACAAAATAATCGCGATTTCGGTACGTACGTTGAATCCTTTCCCCCTTAGGTAATATATAAAAAAAAACACAGACATTGTACATTGTACCTCCAATCTATATCTGTCTTTGTTAGCATAAGTTTTAAGTGAAGAAATAGAATATAAATTTCTCTATTTGTTATCTTGTAGATTTATGGTGATGGATATTAGACATACAAGAAAGAGAAGGTGGACATTGTCACCAGAAAAAAAGACTGCTAGGTAAAAATGAAAAACTTTTTAACTCCCTTCACATAAAGAACTACATGATACATGTATACAGTGCTCTAGAATTTTTTAAATGTTTTATTCTAACTTTCCAAGGGAAAGTAATGACTCAAAATTGACTTTCCCTGACCAGAGGATAAAAAATAGCAGTCTATATTTATGGATCAATAGATGCATAATTTATTGAAATCAATGACATATAATTATGTATTCAACTTTTATTGGTTCTACAATATAAATCCTTGGTTCTAAGTAACACAATTTTCAAAATGTTTATTTGTCCTCAAGTTCTAGTTCTCTGTTTCTAATCTTCCATGGAAGTGATAAGGCTGGGCTTATCTTGTGACCTTTAACATGTTTGGTACCACTGGTAGACAGCTAGTGTCTTTGGAATTTGTGAAACCAAATTTTTCTAATGACATTTTTCATAGGAATTCAAATTTTCCCACTTCAAAATTTTTTAAATATAATTTTTGAACCGTTTCAGAACATAGACAAAAACAAACTTGAGCTTCCATTCAATCTGCAAAATCCAGATGCAACTCTCACAATTAGCCATAAAATATTGCAATAATTGCAGAAATAACTCTCAGATACATGTACCATATAATAATACCAACACATTTTTTTTATTGAAGTCATTGTAAGTTTCCGAAGCCGTTTTTGCATTTTCCGTCAACATTCCCGAAATTAAGAACGACTTTCATCCATTCGGAACGATAATGAGTTATCGTATAACAGTGGATGTTGCCCGAGTGTAAAGAAACAACACCAAAACGAAAACAAACTTTCAGAAATACACAATATATTCTAAATTGCATTACCGATGGCAGAATCAATAACATTCCACGATGGTTACCAGTTTTGTTCAATGCTATTTTTTTACTTTCCCGCGAACAATTAACCCTTGAATATGTACTTTCCCGTCATCAAAATTCACTTTCCACGGGTGAAGGGAGATGGGAATTTTAGAGCCCTGGTATATATATATACGTCTGAAAATTAAACCAAACAGTGTTAGAATTAGATTTTGAAGCTGTCAAATTTTTGTTCTTCCCACGATGGGATTTGAACTCACACCATTGATACACTGCAGCACCATTCGCTTAGCCTTACGTCCAGCGCCCTAGACCACTCGACTACATCCACTCCTTAAAATAAAGAGCGTCAATAGTCATATACAGTCATATATATACAGTCAACCCTATCTATAGTGACCATTGATGGGAATTCTGAAAAAAGTCACATAAGACATGGAGTCATTTATTTTATAGAGATTTTGATATTTGCGAACATTGAATAGATGTCCTTTAGACAATTATGGATATAAAAGCAGAACAAATCAGATCAGACAGCTTTAAAAATATTTACTAACTTTGGGCAGGAAAACTTCAGAGAGGTTGCACTTCTCCCTGTGAGCTCTAAATGAGAAGTTACTTCTCCTAATTTGGAAATAGTGAGAGCACTGTTATTATGCTTTAGTTTTTATACCCCCACCAGGGGCTGCTCTGGCTCCTAAAAAGTAGGAGCCAGAAAAATCGCCAGGTGCCAGTTTTGAAAGTCAGGAGCCAGCTAAAATTTTTACAAGGAGCCAATTTTTTCGAACCAAAACTATAGATGGAGATAGAANGTTCTTCCCTCGATGGGATTTGAACTCACACCATTGATACACTGCAGCACCATTCGCTTAGCCTTACGTCCAGTGCCCTAGACCACTCGACTACATCCACTCCTTAAAAAAAAAGAGCTTCAATAGTCGTATATATATATATATACAGTCAACCCTATCTATAGTGACCATTGATGGGAATTCGGAAAAAAGTCACATAAGACATGGAGTCATTTATTTTATAGAGATTATGATATTTGCGAACATTGAATAGATGTCCTTTAGACAATTATGGATATAAAAGCAGAACAAATCAGATCAGACAGCTTTAAAACTATTTACTAACTTTGGGCAGGGAAACTTCAGAGAGGTCGCAAAAGAATGTTTTGATTAATCACTGTTAACTTCTCCCTGTGAGCTTTAAATGAGAAGTTACTTCTCCTAATTTGAAAATAGTGAGAGCACTGTTATTATGCTTTAGTTTTTATACCCCCACTCCACCATAGTGGGTATACCGTTTTACCTCTGTCCGTCCCAAGATATTTTTCTCAGCAACTATTGACGGCAGAAATCTGATATTTGGTCACAAGCTTCATGCAGGTACCCCCCCATACCGTGGGAAGCAGCGGGGGTATCAGCATGGTCCAATAATGTTTACCGAAACTCCGGACCGAAAGTCCAATGACCGATTCGGTAATTATCTACAACTGTATTTCTCATGTTTTAATACTGCCATGATCTGCTCTTTCAGTCTTTGTCAATAATAAAATATTTTACATTGTTCATCAGAAGGTCATTGATGATGATGGAATTGTTCACTATTGAGGCCTAGATTTGTTTAATTTCGTTCAATAGCAAACAACATTGGCACCATTTTAAAGGGGACGCAACCCGACATTGTGCTATGGGAAATGTTGACCGAAGTTATTTTCAGCAAAACAAACTTTTTATTAATTGTTTTCTCATTTCTGTGACATAAATCATAGTACTCATGTTTAATATGTTCACATTTGTGAGTGTTGGCCATTCAAAATTCGTTAAATGCACGGGGACGCTTCACATTTTTATCCATCCACATTGATATTTTATACTCGACACCGGGTTAATATTACGATCTATCGAACTGTTTATTTACATACATACATGTGTAAACGTAAATACCTATGCAATTAAAAGATAGACTTTGAACTACAGTAACTTTATTCAATTGTTGCAATCTGATTTAAAGTCTGACAAATAATAACTACATTTTTGACTGCCAGTGTTCATGACAATGTCAATATACGTTTGTGCTATATTAATATTACTACTACTAGGCTCTAGCTAAATATAGTTAGAAAGTTCAGCTAATTGGCAGAGACATCTTTCTTCTGCTGAAGATAACACAAATATGAGTTATTACCATTTGTGTGCCATTTAATAGATCAGTCATATTTCAAAAGGAAAAAGGGGGAGGGTACTTGTAAAAAAAGCACGGGTATGCAAGACTCCAATAGTCAAAAAACATGTAGACAGAAATAAATATTTGATTAAAGGTTTTCCTTGATGCTCTAGGGAAAAGAATCATTCTTTGTCTCTTCATCGTCTTGTCTGCACTTAAAATAACTGGAATTAACTGATCAAATACCACAAGCACAAAATTTTTAACATTTTGCAAGTATCTTTGACTGTCAATTTTTTTCGGTCTGGTAAAAGTTGGTTTGGTCTGGTAATTTGTTTTCTATTACCAGCCCGAATGTCCTGTAAAAGTAAAAACACCTTGGGAAACACTGGGGTATCATAAGTGAGCATTAGCTCACAGTTCATCTTGTTCAAACATATTATTTTTTTGTCAATTAAATTTTTATAAATTTAGACTACATATATATAGCTATCAGTATTTTTTTTTATATACAGAACAAGTTTAAGTTTTATTGAGAACACTCCACCACACAAAAGGAAAAAAGATTCTTCAACTGAAAGTGATGACGAATCCCAGTTTAATGTCCAGTCATTTTATGGAAGACGTGAAAAGAAATGTTATCCACACTCCCCTCAGAGACGTAAAGCAGCAGGCAAAGTTTTGAGTAAATTAGATGGAGATGAGGAGGAAGAATTCCTGTCTTCGAGGGGAAATGTACCAGGAGAGGTCTTGAAAATTAACAATAAAGTCAAAAAGGATGTATTTAAACTTTCAAGTACAAGCTCTGATTCTGAACCAGTTGTAATTCTTAAGGAAAGGTAATTATTATTTTTGCTTGTATGTCAAAGAATTTTCTTATTTTATATGTATACTATATATATTACAAGTACAGTCAAACCTGCCGTAACGGTCACCTGCTCATAACGGCCACTTTCGTGCTCTCCCTCTGCATTTTACTATATATTTTAATTCGATATAGCGGTCACCTGTTCAATGCGGTCAGCGGTCACCATTTATAAGTAATTTTCAGTGTAAAACCCTATGTATTACGGTCAATTTTATTTTAAAAATAATACCGGAAGTGATTTCGGAAGATCGGTATTTTTCTCAAATGTACCAAAAATCCTGAGGTGTTACAAAATATATTGACTAATTTAATTAATTAAATAAACAAACACATTTTGTTTTGTGAATCGTAAATGACATAAAGGACAGTTTATCCCCGGGCAGTATTGGGGATTTTTATTCATTACGACAAAAATATTTTGTATCTAGTACATCATGTCAAAATCATCAACATCCGTAAATAGGAAAGCTTTGAAATTTGACAACAAAGTGAAAGCGATAAATCATTGTGATGTTGGGAAAAGTTGTCGGACTGTGGGCGAGGAGATGGGTGTTGGTCATACTCAGATCATGAACATTCTTTAAAGAAAATGCGAGATTCTTTACGATTTTGAAAACAACGTTCCCAGTTCAACCTCGTGTTACTGGAAATTTACGATTTTGAAAAACCAATGCTTCCAGTTTAGTATACTTTTGTTTATTAAATATCTTTATTTATTTATTTGTATGTTTTATTCAAATCATATCATATTGAGATAATTTCATCAACAATAAATGTAAACCAGAGTAAAATTACGACAGGAACAAAATAACCAGTAAAACATTATTAAAAACATAAGATGTAATGAAAAATGTTTATTTACAACTAACGTGCAATATTTTGTCAAAAAATCAAAACCCTTCATATAAAGGTCACCTGTATATAGCAGTCATTTTCTCAATCTCCCCCAGGTGACCACTATAGACAGGTTTGACTGTATGTTTGGGTGAAGTTTTGTTTTCCCCAGAATTTAATTTATTTTATCATGTAAGTAAAGTTAGAATGAAATATATTGCATGTTCTTAGTAATGAGGGGCCGTCGTGGTAGTTGATAAAGGCGAGATGTACTCGATACCACATTCTGTGATAAAGTTTGTCAGTGACTTGCGATAGCTCAGAGGTTTTCTCCAGGTACTCTGGTTTCCTGCACCAATAAAACTGACCACAATATAACTGAAATATTATTGACAGTGGCATTAAACACCATAACCTCTAACCCTACATGTTACCACATACAACATTTATGTAAAAAAATTAATTTCAGGGACAAAATTTCATCAAAAGATTAGGGGTGGGGGTGAAAGTGTTTTTCATATCAGCAAAACAATATATGACCAAAGGTTTTGATATTAACTTTTTGTATTACAGAAACAGAAGTAATAGGAAGGGAGACTTGAAAATCTCACCAAAGCTCAGTGGAGGAAAAAGATCGGTGAGATCAACCAAAAAGTCATCACCAGTAAACACAAAGAAAAACTCTCTAGTCCATAGGAAAACAGCTTCTGTTGGACATATACAAAAATCTCCTAGCACTGATGTCACTAAATCAGATACTGCAAATGGGGAGACAATTACACCAATATCAGGAAGGAAATTTTTCAAAACTAAGACACCATCTTCAGCTCCTAAAACCTTGGGCAGTATCATCATCAAAAAAGGATTTAACTTAAAATTTCTTCCAAAGAAGAGGAGTATGGTTAGTCAACAAAAACTAAGAAATTCACCCATCAAAATGAACAAAAAAAGTAAGACACAGGAAGTCTTTGATGATACTGAAAATAGAACTGTTGATGATTATGAAACACACATACATACATCTGCAGAGAATGAGATTGAAAATAGTTTTGATTCCGGTTTCAACAGTCGAAGGTCAAATTCCTCTAGTCAACAGTCACCAAGAAAGTTATCTGAAAGTCAGAGTACTGAATCTAGTTCAGTCAAATCACCTTTAAAGAAACACAAAACAGACAAAACATCTGGTAAACAAACTCCAACAGACAATCAAATTACTGATCCTGGTTCAGTTAAGTCGCCATCAAAGAGACAAAAGATAGAAAAATTAAGTAAACAAACTCCGACAAAATTGGTATCAAAACAAACATACAGCCAAAATTCTGTCCCTGGTTCAGAAAAATCGTCATCAAAGAGACGAAAAACCAGCCATTTGTCCCAGTCAGAGAGTGATGTGGTCTCAATCAACGGATCTGTTGATTTGTTTACTGACAGCAACAAAGATGACGTAATATCTGAGACGAGTAGTGACGTTTCTGGACCATCTGTGACGAGACATCAGAAGCTGTTCCCTATATTTGATGGAACCCCTAAAAGTTCCCCAGCACACAAAGGTGTAGACTTTAAGTGTTTAAGGTTTGTTGATATAATATGAATTATAGATTATTGGTAAGCCAGAGAATTAGATCTCATGACTTTACCTCCCCCTCCCCTTCCATTTGTTTTTTTTGCCCTAATGTGGGATATCTTAACAGCATCCCATGAAGGGTCAAAGTTGTGAGTTCGAAGCCCGCTCAGGTGAGATGTACTCGATACAACATTATGGGATCAAGTTTGTCAGTGACTTGCGACAAGTCTGTGGTTACTGTGATTTCCTCCACCAATAAAATTTACCGCCACGATATAACTGAAATATTGTTGAGAGTGGCATTACGCACCATAAAACCAAACCAAACAAATGAAGGATCACATTCAGCTAACCTTTTAAATAGAATTGGAGCTGATCAATCATGAGGTGTTTTACGTAACTTTAAGAACAGAACATGCATCCTTGCTTTATAACATCATTTTTGATCAAATATTCTTGCAGTCTGAACCATTTTTATTGGCCTGATTGAAGAAGTGCAAATCGGGTTACAGTATGGTGAAGTGGCTGTTGGGAATGGGTGTAACATATGTTCATGACACCACTGTGTATTTAATATGTGTTTTGATGGGTTTAAGAAAGGTTAAACTTTCAGCACTATTTAAGTCATATCATGACTCAGTTTGAATGACTAAGGATTCAGAGAAAACCACTACACAGGCACAAGTCTCTGAAAAACTGTATCACAAAATTATGTTGAGTACAACTTACCAAGTGCTGAAATATCTCACATTTTTAATGTTGATAAGCATCCTATATAGGAGTGCCAGAAGATTTGATGAAAAATCAACTAAAATATATAGCAGAAACCAGTACAGTAGTTCTCTCTTTTAATGCCACCCTTAGGTCTTTTGCCTTTAAAAAGTGGCCTTATAAGAGGGGTGGCCTCTCTTGAAGACATTTTAGTAGTATTTTATTTACTCAGTGCACAGGCCTTTGGTCTGATAAGAAGGGAACTACTGTGTTGTACTGGTATAAACTTGTGTGTTAGTATCAGAAGGGAACTACTGTGTTGTACTGGTATAAACTTGTGTGTTAGTATCAGAAGGGAACTACTGTGTTGTACTGGTATAAACTTGTGTGTTAGTATCAGATTCCATATCTACACAGGCTTGAATAAGTCATATTTAAAATTATTATGTTTATGTGTTGTAGGAAAGGATCACCTAGGCAATCACCAAGACTTAGATCTAGATTAGAGAAAGGCAATAAAGAACAAATGGTTTTGGTATGTATACAACAAGAAACTCCACATTTGACATGCTGCATAACAAGCCATCTTGTTAGTATTATAGTTTCTACAAGGCATTGCAGGGCTGTCGTGGTCATGATCATATTGTAGTTGGATTTATTACTACCTATGCATTCAGTGCATAACACCACTAATGAAAGTTCGAATCCCGCTCAGGTGAGGTGTACTCTAGGTCGGTGGTTTTCTCAGGGTACTCCATGAAAACTGACAGCCATGATATAACTGACATATTGTTGAAAGTGGCGTTAAGCACCATAGCCCACAAGACATTGTCGTCGTCTTTAATAGAATTTAAATATGTTACGTCTACTTTAAAAGTATTTTATACTGCTCCAAATGAAGAGACAGGAATCCACAATATTTACTACACATCCAAGTTTTACATTTAAAAAAAGATTGCATCTTGTGTCATTTTTACACGATTAAAAATTTTGACGTCATATTTTGTTATAGATTTCTCAGAGCAATATCACATCAAAGGCAAAATCTGAGATGTGAGATGCAATAAGAAGTCCATTTTGAGCAAAAACATATCAACGATAGTATGTTTATCATTTGATTTGAACAATATTATGGTTAATTCCATGCTAGTTGCTTGATGATAAATATCATCGGATGTAAAAATCAAAGGGAAATTGTGCGAATCATTGATAAATGTATACAAAACAAAAGAGATGCATACACCCCCCCCCCCTTTTTTTGTTCCCCATTTCTTCTAAAACTGCAGAAAATGACTTAATTACATCAAACAAACTTCAGACGTTTTTTTTATTGTATGTATTTATAGGATGCTGGACAGAAGAAGTTTGGAGCAGTACAGTGTGATGTTTGTGGAATGGTGTACAGACATGCTGATCCATCTGATGAAGCCATGCATGAAAAGCTTCATCAGGATTTTCTTAGTGTTTTGAAATTTCCTGTAGGTTCTTCCATACAAAGTCTGTTCATAGAGCTGTATTTTTTTCAAGGAACATGTTTTAATTTTGCTGAAGGGGTTACTGTTTAGCCCACTGAGCCAACGGCAATGTGATCGTTTGTTATCATTTGGAGTCTGTCGACTGTTTCAAACTTTAATCTTCTCCTTCAGAGCTATTCAACAATGAAATGAAAACAACTTTGGGTCCTTTGGAAGAGGTTCAGATATATACAAATGAGGCTGATCCTTTATGTGGGGACTAATAGAGAGCAAAAGGGGGAAATCTTGATAATCTTGTAAAGATTTTTTAATGAATCATTATATACCTGGATCTAAATGAAAATATATCTTTGTATTAAAGAAATATTGTGTTTCACAAAAAAATTTTGAGAACTTATTCTGTTCATTGACAGAGAATTCCATCCACTTGATTTTGAAACTGAAATTGACTTGGTCTCATTACACATTGATCATCAATTTAAATATAAAATGGTTCACAAAGGTGTAAATTACTCAAGGTTTAGAAGGTAAATGAATGAATGAATGACTTTTATTCTCATAAACCAAATACATATAGTTACAGAGAAGTTAACAGTTATATGTAATATATTAAGTTTTGTAGTACATGTGTGGAAAAAGTCACAATTACACTAATAGGGGTGTGACTTTCGTATTAATAATCTATATAAATTGACAAATTTGAATATTTTAGGGATGGAAGAAAGAACGTGTTATACAGGAATTCCCTGAAGATTGTAGTCGAATTATTATGGTACTTCATGATGATCCTAAGTATGCTGTTAAAAAGGTCAGTCAACTAATTATGAAAAGAAAGTTTAAACAGTGAAGGTCATTAATTATATTTTGTTTTCATTACAATACATTAATACTCATTTTTAACTACTATAAAGCTGTTATATGAAGATTAAAAAAAAACACATTTGAGAACACTTTATTAATGGCTTAAAAGTAGTACTAAGTAGTGTTGTTTGAAAAAGAATCACATAACTCATATACAAACCCTCAAACAAGTGATAGGTGTAATTAAGTCTTCCTCCTCCAACATTTTATATGATATTCCTCAAACTGATATGCCTGCTTTTATATGAAGATTTACATATTGTTACAGAATTCTGATAGGGACCTTCGTGGCCGTGATCGTATGGTAGTTGGATTAACAACTACCTTAGCAATCAGTGCCTATCACCACTGTTGTGAGTTCGAATCTCGATCAGGGCGAGGTATGCAACATTATGTGATAAAGTAATAGTGACTTGCGACAGGTCGGTGATTTTCACTGGGTGCTCCGGTTTCCTCCACCAATAAAATTGACCGCCATATTATAACTGAAATATTGATGAACGTGGCATTAAACACCATAGCACCACCAACAACATTTTATATGAGATTTTTTCAAACTTGTTTGCTTGCTTTTGACCTTATAAAGATTTGCATATGATTACAAAATTTTTGAAGGAGTTGTTGCCGTTTTTCACTTAGAATATTTCATGAATAAAGTAATATAAATTTTGTTTGCCTTTTACAGATTGAAGATATTAACAATATTATGGGACAAGAAATGGGATTCCCTGAAATGTCTTTGGCATTCCGATCCAAGTATAAAGTATGTATAGTGTTATTCCTAATTTGTGAAATTATAACATTATTTCACCTTAAAAGTACTTTATTAGTAATGTAGTAAATTAAATAACAGTATTGGAATCAACATAAATAATTTTTATGGCCCCCGCGACTATTGGTCGGGGGGCATATTGTTTTACCCCTGTCCGTTCGGCACACTTAGTATGCATAGTTTGTCCGGCTAACTCCTCCTACAGTTTTGGAGCTACAGCTTTAATATTTTGTAGGATGTTTATACACATAATGGAGGTGTGCATGTCCACAGGATTTTGATTTTCATCAAATATTCTCAAAATGACAGGTAGTTAGACTTTTCATTTATGCCCCCATATAGGATATATGGTTTGTCCGGCTAACTCCTCCTACAGTTTTTGAGCTAGACCTTTTATATTTTGTAGACAGTTAGTACCAACACTGAAGGTGTGCATATTATATGGATTTTGATTTTCAATTTTTTTTTACAAAATTATGCAAAACATTGGTTTACCTTTTTGCAATTATAACCGCGGGGGCATTGTATGTGTCTTACAGACACAAACCCCTTTTAAAGTCTATACATAAGTTTTCTACATCATACCCGATGAATAATATACCATTCCTTCAAATTAAGTTATATTGAAAATCCATTTTGGCTCTTCAAGACGTTTTCTTTGCATTATACCCCTACACATTCCTCAGAACCAAACCAAAAGTTAAGGTAGTAAATTGGGGTGGGGTTGAGATGGGGGCATTCAATTTTCTATTTTTTTTTAAATCAAGAAATTAATCAAATATGCTCTCAGATCTTCATTTATGTAGCCCTCTGAATTCATAAAATGATGTATATGATGTTAGCTGTGGAACCATAGCTCTTGTGGTCTTGGCATCGACGATTGAGCCTAATTTTGCCTTAGCTTATCCGGAAATTATGTGGCCGATTTTGGAGAATTTTTAACGGTATCAATGAGATTGTCCCCACCTCAGTTGGAGTCGGAATTCCACAAATTTACAAACAGGTGAAATCCATAGCTCTATGGTAAAAAAAAAACATAAGAACTACCGTTCCACAGTTATAAGTACCCTTTGGCTCTGATTGTACAAGTACAATGCCTTTCTAAAATTCTGGGAAATACAATAAAGTATTAATATACTGAAGACATTGATACATCTAGGAAGCTTATTACATTAATAAGAACAAACATATGATGTTGTGAGTAAACCTTCACCAAGCAAAAATATATTTGAATTCCTACTGTGGTAAATTTCCTTGAATACTTCAACCAATTATTTGGTGCAAATGCAGAGGATTCGTCACATTCAGGGACAAGGATGCTCATTATACCCCCCGCAAACAAAGTTTGGGGGGTATATAGGAATCACCCTGTCCGTCCGTCCGTCCATGTACCTTGTAAGCGCAACTCCTCCTAAACGGCTTATTGGATTTTTATGAAAGTTTACACACTTGTAGTACACTACCTGCAGATGGGCATGAAGGAATATGGTTGCTGTCCAAAATTTAAAAGGGGAGATAATTCAACTTATATAAACTTTCACGAAAAGGGGGGGGGGGGGGACAGGCATGTACCTTGTAAGCGCATTTCCTACTAAACTGCAAGCGGGGGTATCACTCAGTGAGATCACTCACAGTTCTAGTTTATTGATAAACTCATCAGACAAATGAACATGAACTAATTGAAGGGAATTCATCAGTTATATTGCCCTAAGACTATTCCTTGTTGATCCCATCCAAAGTTACTCTTCTTTTAAAAGTTATATTTTTCCTGATATCAAGAAAATTAAAAATTTTAACCTAAGATTTATATTTTAGGCTTTCCTATTTATTTCCGAAAACAAGAAAATAGAGGGTTGTTGTATTGCAGAACCAGTCACACAGGTAATTTGATAGATTCAGAAATAACATCTGGTTTAGATTGTGTTATGCAGCTACCACATCCAATGGTATAATTGAATGAATAAAATGGCCCATTATGTTACAGACATTGTTGAAATGGCAATAAGCTGAAATTTAAATTATTTGTTATCTAAACAGGTATAATAGATTCCCAAAAAAAGTCATCTTCCTCATCCTTTTTTCATCAATGAAAAGGGAAAAAATTTCCGTACAGACAGCACTACCACATTAAAATTTTTTTTTCTTTTTTTCTTTTTTTTTTTTCCAGAAAAAGTGATCTGAGAACAAAGTAATTGATTTTGTTTGGCCATAATTATTAAGTATTTTTCAGATCATACATGAATAATTAAAAAAAGTTTGGAATGTGTATATTAGTATTTAGATAGGACAATGAAAGAAAATATTGCCTCCCCAGACATCTAGCACATTAAAACAGTGTCTGAAATGAGGGCCAGCCATAGCCCGAAATTTTTTATTTTGGCTAGTAAAATTTTATGGTTACTGGCCCAAATGAAATATTAGTGGCCAGAATATTTTTTACAATATTTTGGGGTTAAAAACTATACGAAAAAAAAGACTGATTGATTGTCTTTAAAATTACGCAGAAACTATTTGAATCAAGAAAAAAAAATGAACGACTTAGGCCATAAAAAGTTAATTTCTTGGTTCTCAGGCATGTAGAAATTCATCGCCGCATTGCCGATTTTATTGCAAAAATTGTATTAAAAAAAAAAATTGAATGTGGTAGTGCTGTCCGTACGGAAAAAACAACCGCATCCGTTTTTTCTCTTTATATCGCTTGGTCGGTGAAACGCTTTAAAACGCATCATGCTTAAATGAGATTTAAAGCATCATTATGACAATGTATGAATTAAAAACGTGTTTCCGTTTGACATTTAGACAAAATGTCAATTGTTTCTGTGCAAATTCGGCACAAATGTTTGCCAGTTTTACCAGGGAACATAATAGGGGGCTTCTCCAAACTTGTACCTTATTGGAATTGTTTACGGAGATAAAAAATGGTACGTTGGGACCAGCGGATTGGACTTTTCCATAAAAAATAACCACTTGTGATGTTTCTGCCACCATCGGAAGAAATAAAATCAGTGATCTTGAAGGTTTTTTTCAGAATGGGCCCATGGTCCCTTCAAAAAAAATTCAATGGGCCATGCTATCATATGAATGGGCCATTGCAAATGAAATAAATTTCCAGCACAATAATGCATAGATATGTATTTTCATACTATAGCTCATGTAACATTTAAATAAATATAATTGATTGAAATTGAATTGCTTTTCAGTTTTCTAGTGATTTCTACAGACTCTGGATTCACTCATCTTTACCTGCTTCACTACATTGTTATTCCAAGGACTGAAATGTTTAACTTTGCCCATTATCGAAACATACACTTTAGCATGCCACATATTTAAAATTTCTCCATTTAATATCTATAAGCAATCAAATATCACTTATTTTTCTATTATTTTTAATATCCTACATAATTATAATTATCAGGGAGAATGGGTATCACTGAGGAATTAGGGTTTCAAGCTTCATTTCTCCAATCCAGTGACACTGATGTATAGTTAAATTTGTATTGTAGATTTCCTTATCTTGACCAATATAATTGAGAAACCACTTACATTTTGTACCACAAGGAACAAGAACAATTTCACAAGCTAATCAAAATTACAGAGAATAAAAAAATTAACATTTGATACACCTTTCATGCCTTTGTTATTGAATCTGTTCTCAACTCAGTTACACACACAGTAAGTCAAATAAAGGTCAAAAGGCTTTATAAAGTCATACATTTCAAATGAATTTTTATTCCAAGTAAATTTTAACAATAAACAACCATGATTGAACAGGACAGTATTTGCGGACGTCTTTCTCGTTAGCATCACAATCTGATGAGACAGGGTTGGGGGTACTTGTACGTCTTGTGAGCCAGAGTCAATCATATATTCAGTTTCTTTTCTCACGGAATCGTCAGGATCGAAATTGTTATTTCCATCTCGACCAACAAACGAAAACAAAGTCTTCTGGCCAGGTAAAACAGGCAGACGCTGCTTTTTTTCGGAGGCATTTTTCTATAAAATTCAACTAAATACCGGCAAACAATAACTCGCAGACACGTACTTTCAGAAATAGAATTTTCCGTTAAATTCGAATTTCATATTGAATTTATGGATGATTTTATACAAATTTTCATTCATTTGATTCATATTTGTCAAAAATCAAATTTACAAACGTTTATTTGAAGTAACATTTGAAAAAAAAGTCACATCATTGGTTGTTATTCTTTTCCGGTATTTAGACATTTCATAATTATATTTACTTCAGCGTTAAGCAAAGGAAAAACCACGAGACAGTCCGATAAATATATAAATAGGCAAAACGTTCTCAATGATCCGATTTCGACACGATTATGCATAATTCAGTGGGGTTCACTGCAATTCGGTGCACCGAACGACTGATGACTATCGTTCCATGGATACCGAACCTTGCAAAATTATTGTGCGCCACACGGGCGCTTACATTTTACTTTCACTGCGCCATTTTTCAGCTTAATGTGCAAATTGCGCATGGCTCTGGACTTTCCTGATCACTGTAAAATTGAAATTTTCGATAAAGTAATGAAAAGTTTTATACATTGCCATATTTTTTACCAAAAAAAAGAAGAAAAAATGCCTCCCTCATCACTTTACAGCAGTAAAAGGATAAAAAAAATGCAGCCCTCCCTCATCAATTTTGACATAAAAGGGCCTGAGAACCAAGTAATTAATTTTGCATGGCCTTACTTGGCGTATTTTGATGGTTTGTTCTCCTCAACCCCACTTCTTTTTAGGAAGGCCCAACCTTCCTTCAATCCCGCCATCGTAGTCATTCCATACAACGACCTCCCAACATTATGTTAGCTTCATTATCAATGATCACATTTTGACCAATCGCTGCGATTGTTTCAAACCCGGATCGGAGTTCTCGTGTTATCGATCTTTTGTATAACGTTTCTCTCCCCATACTACCGGGATAATATACCCCTGCTAAAAACTTTCCATCTGTTTCCGAAAAATATTATTGATCGAACATTTTTAAAAATGATATTACATAAACATTTTAAAGGACCGTAGGACAGTCGCCCTGACACGATATTGGCCGCATTTGGCGACTGGGCGACCGTCCATTTCAGGCACTGTTAAAAGAAATATTTATGCATAACGAGGTGTACAACATTATGTGATAAAGTTTGTTAATGACTTGTGACAGGTCAGTAGTTTTCTCCTGGTCCTGGGGTTTCCTCCACTAATAAAACTGACCCCCACGATATAACTGAAATATTGTTGAAAGTGGCATCAAACAAACTAAAACAATGTAATTTTGTGACATCTATTAAGTTAAAAAAAGTTATAGTATAATCAACTAGATATATAACTTTAGGGTTATAGGGTGATCCCAAACAGCCAGCCCTCCCAGTCAGACATACCTCAGCCTGGACATAGACCCTGGTATTGTCATTCTGAATCTGAACCAGCCGATGTAGGCATCAGTAGGATCTGGGTGTATGGACAACAGAGAAGGAGAGGGATAGCTTCAAAGTTATTAGATGCTGTCAGGTAAAAATGTAACACAAAACTAGAAGTATTAATGGTTGTGTTTTTGTAGTACAATGTATTTAAAATAAAGATATTTCTCAAACCTGTTATGCATTTAGTAAGAAGGCATTTGGATGTAATTGAACATGACAGACTATCCAATTTTACACTTAGACACAAATTAATGCACAGGAAGTGTGCTTTTATTGATGTTCTAAATTTCCATATCACAGTAAGATATTCAATAATGACCAAAACTCGTACTCAGCCTACAGGTGAGTCGTACTCTTTACTTTTGTATACTCTAGCCTGCAG